>CM038482.1:5000-172675 GCA_021464305.1 Kandelia obovata
TGTGCTTTTAGGCAGAGAGGGATTGGACAGAAAGTTGTATTTCCACTCACCTGAAGTGCTGAAGCACATCGTTCTGGAACTTTCTGCCTCCCTAAGAGGAATAATACAACTACAGTTTCAAACAAAACGCAGAATTACACATTAACCCACAAAACTTAAAGACAACTAAATGTCAGTCAAATCAAAACCCATCTTCTGCTTTTTCTCTTCATGGGGCAGATTATAGCACATGCACAAAGGGATTAACATACACAAGCAGTCATTGCAGGGCATTTGGCATAAACTAAATGACCACAACAATGAAAAGTTCAGAGCAAGGATTTACTTTATGCAGTTTTCATGAACACCCCCACGTGATCTTGACAGTTCAATGGTGTCATTGCTTGCTCCGTGCTTTGCTTGGCCATAAAACTTCCCAAATGCTTCAGAAAACTGGCAAAGATGGTGGAAAAGTCAAAGCACAAGCAAATTACGATATTAGAGATGACCAGGTTAGTAAGCAGTAAGACAAGCATCAGCATGAACCAAACTAAATCCTTGTCAGAAAATTCATGTTCTCAGCAAATTGTTTTTTGGAGTTTCTCAACAAATAGCAAGTGCACATGCATAAATAGCATGCACACTGTTGCAAGCGTTACATTTCACATTGAATTCAAAACCAGCAACAATTGTCCATGGATTGAAGAATTATATTAATACAGCAACAATTGTCATAAACATAGCTCATACACACACCTGCGAACCATATTTTGAACCTGAAAATGATGATTTTCTTTCACCGAGAAACCTGATAAAACTCCTACAAAATATAAAAAAGAATGGGAAAAGAAAAGAAAAAGGAGAGAGAGAGATTACCTTCGGCAGTAAAATTAATATACCAATCAAAGGAAACATTCAGTATGCACATGCATTAGATCTTGCCTTCATTGGGTGAAAGAATTATAGCTATGTAAAACAATTAACAAAGCCGAAGATCCCCTTGAGTTTGCAAACCCGCCCAGCCACTCTATACCCAAAAATAGAAAAGCAAAGAACACCAGAGAGAATAAAAGGCAAATAAATTCAATGCTTATCATCTCAAAAACAAACTTGGACCACCAAAACATCTCAATGTTCACAAGCAAAAATCTAAACACCAAAAGCCCATCACATCAATATTCTCAGTAAAATTACAGAATCCTGTGTCGCTCCACTGTAGTTCAAGTATAAGGCTGCGACACATCTATTTAGTACCTGTTGGCTATAAGTATAGATATAAATCCAAAACCAAGGGGGTCCCATACAAAAAAGACGTTGAGCTTTATATTTTCAATTCTAAAAACTTACATACCATATTCCTCTTTCATCTGCTGCAAAAACCATCGGGTTGCAGTCATACCCCACACCTATTACCATTTTCTCAGATACAAATAAAACCTGAGATAACGCCATGTCAAAAAACATTTCTAAGTTAACAGTGGAGCTGCCTATCTAAAGAAAAAATCAGAATTTCAGAATATTAACATGAGTGGATGCTGACCCACATCACGAAGAGGTAAATCACGAAATGCAACATTCTGGGCAAGTGGAGATGGGCCAACATCATCAACAAAGTAGATCATAGAACTATGGCCTGTGAATTTATGGCAGAATAAGAAATAGCATGAGTAATTCCAATACCTTGTGCTTCAAGATACAAAATAACCGGATGGCCGTCGGCAATGGTATGAATTAAATTAATATCAATTTCACACAACAATATCAATCAAATATTTAACAGCTGAAAAAAGTTTATAATTAAAATAGAGCTTCTACCCAATGAAAGTAGATGCGTGAATAAGCAAAACTTATATAGCAGCTCAAAATGCCACTGCTAGCATCCAATTGCAAAACTTCATCAATGCAACAGCTGATAGAGAGATATTTCTGACCTACATAAGCTAAGGTATTGCCACTTGGTGACCACTTCACACCGAATGCCCAAGAAAATGAGAGATCAAGCTGAATAATTTGCTGTTTCAAACCCCCAAAAAAAGAAGATAGACATAAGTCCATTTTACATCAATAAAATGAAAATACCTCATCTGTGAAAAAAAAAAAAGTCAAAATTGACATAACAATGTAATCAGCAACCAACCCTTTCTAGATGAATGAAGAATAAAGTTGGTGTAGATCACAAGATTGCACTTTTGAATGCAATTGGACAGGTATAAATTAGAACATGGTTGCTAATGGGGAATTCCTACTTGTACCAGTGAATAAGATATCAAAATTTCCACTAATGCGAGGAAAGAGATAAAAAAATTATACCTCCCCAAATTTTGAATCTGAAGAAGAGCCTGCTTTTGAATCCCTGAATCATTAGCAACAGGCAGAAGTACTTAGATTCTAAAAGAAGCAAGAATCAAGAAATTCAGCAATTGTAGTTACCTTACATCAACCCCTTTAATAAAGGTGGAAAAGACACGGCATTTTCCATCAGTAGATGTTGTTGCCAGAAGAATCTGTAATTATGTCAAAAACAAATACAAAGAATTATTTCATGGACATACAACAACAGTAACCGTGCAGCAACACTGAAGAACACAGCAACAATGCAGGATCAAATGAAAACCTAACATGTCCAGCTACATTAAGACATGAAAACTAGGACAAACAATACAAAGCTCCTCCTCCCATTCAACAACAGGACTGATTTGGAGATACAGAATGTTCATGGGTTAAAAGCAATCCTGAAAAAATGGATAGCTCATTCAACAGCTTTAGAAATTAAGAGACATGAATCAGGCAGGGGCTGATGGCATTGTCACCCAAAAAAGGTCCAAGTGCTGCTTATCTTATTTTCCCACTCCTATTCATAACTCTATCCCTTTTTCTCTAATCTAAAAAATGCTGAATTTTTCTTTCCAAAAGCAGTATCACAACCTTGAACGAGATGTTAACCTACAATAGAGGACAATGTATCAAACAAGAAAACAGGTTTAGCACAAAAACCTCAGAGTTGCATGGAGTTCAAATGAAGCTTTACCAAATCATTTCATGCCAACAAAATATACTCAATTACGGCTTATGAAGAAAAGATACCAACATTATTAGGATGCCAAGCAACACTTGTCACTGAGGAGTCATGCCTTTTCCTGATAAGCTTACTGACCCACCTGCAGCATGTTACACAATGCAATGAAACATCAATTAACCATAAGAATTTGAAGGATTCCTATTGATCTGAATCAAAATTTCATTTCGAATAATTTCATTAAAGTTGCGCAAGGATTCTGGTTTTCATTGACCATCTGAAGCATTTCCTTAATTAAAGTCACTCTTCACTTGTCATCAGAAGTCAAATATGAAAATAGGAAGTTACAACATTCTTCTTGCTCCAAACACAAACAAGCTGTATCCAAATTAAGATATCACTACTAGAATGTCAAACCTTATCCACAGACTAAAAGCGAGACAAGTCAACATGGCTGTTGAACCTGAAGTACAAATTTTCCCAAATGTCACCCAAAAGCAAAAATACAATCTAATGACCTCCACTATAGGATGATAGTAAAGCAATAATTAGAAGTCAACTGACACTTGTGGAACCCAACATGTCTTTGAGAGATCTCAAGAAACAACAAAAAGAGATATTCATGACACACATTGAAATTCAAAATAACAAAAGAGGACATAGAAGCCCATAGCTTAGCATTCTTTATTTTGTAAAGAACCACTGAAAAAAGAAGGCTGCTGGAATTTGTTTCATCTCTTCAAAGAGAACTCAATAAATTAAACTTCTGGAAACAACGGCTACAGAAACGAGTTTTTTCAATTTATCATTCTCACCCCTCGACAAAAGATGAGTGTACCAGCATAAATGTCACATGCAAGTTTTTTTTCAACTCACCTTCGCAATCACACACATCAAATGGGCACTTAGGCCATTGAAAGAACCAAAAGAAATCTGCCAAACACTCAATTTGTACAACAGTCTGACACACCAAATATTTAGGGCCTTTCCCCTTCAAATGCTTTGTCATTTACATAAAAATGAAAATACCAAAGTGTATGATTGGCACAAAACTTATCAAAACTAAGATATAGGACTTGGCCTATTCATCAACATCTTAAACTCAAACATTGGAGTCATTGAGAACTCTGTCAAATCAAGTGTTGTTAAAATAGAAAATATCAAAGCAAATACTACCCACAAAACTACATCCGAAATTTGGCCCACAGAAAAGAACAGCATTGAGCTAATAAATATACCCTCTAGCACAACAGTGCAACAATGTATTGTCTGTTGTTGTCTTGCCCATTGGAATTCAAGACAATATCAAGAGTAAGCAATCTTAAAGCACATGGAACCAAAAAGTGTGGAAACAAGCTGCAGAGTTGCATTCATTTACCAGTTGTTTTCTCGCTCATAGTAGCATATACAGACAGTTTTAGCCCCGCTTCCAATGGCAAACTTGTTCTCTGGGAACGGAGTAACAAAAAAGAGAAAATATTCATGCTCAAAACTAATTTTTGTTTTAGTAGCCACAAGTCTAAGAAGAATATTGTCAATGGCAACAAAGAAACAAAAAAATATATATATTCCAGTTTCCATAAATAGTGGACATGGAAGCTACTACACACGCAACACAACAAAGGAAACATTCTGCAACAACACAAGAATACACGTTATGAAATGTAGATGTGCATTTAATTATGGAAAGCTGATGCAGAATAGGCTATGAAATCAAGTAAAGAAGGGCACATTTTCTGTAGCTAGTTTTTTTAAAATAATAGTAAATAGATAAGCCAAAGGCTGAAATACATGAAGCATACAATTTTCAACTTTTGAGAAATAACTGTCATATTGCTGAATAAAACTTTACATCTTTTATTCAAGATTAAACTATTTCCCCACAAAATCTCTCATGGGCTAATACAGATCTATCACATGAATATGTGTTCCCATGTACACGTACATGCATATATGCCAGGCATATCTGAACATATATGTCTAAATGTCTATGTAGGCATGCACGTGCACATGCTATTAACAAATCCTAAGTTTACAATAACAATATAACATGTGTTTGTTTCAAACTCAATCAAGTCACCGAAGGCAGCTTCAGCCTTAAAACTACATACACTGCCAGATATAAATTTGGGCAAGGCTCTAAAAGCAGTCAAGCAACATCAAATATTGGCAGAAGAAAACACAAATAATTGACAAAGTCAATGTAACTAATGGCATAATCGAATGGTAAAACCATCTGGAAAAGATAAAAGAAACAAAAACTATAATTGAAAAACATGATCTGTTTCAGTACCTCTTGGACTCCATTGCACACAAAGAGCAGCACGGTTTAGCCTAAGGATAACAAGGGTAGGTACCCATTCCATCCCTTCTTGGTTCCAGACATACCTTAGAAGAAAACAAGGTGTTTAAACAAGGCAACAGTGGAGGAAACAAATGAAATATAGTTTTACCCCAAGTCCATACAGCCTATCCACAACAAATGCAGCAAATATAGGATAAAAAAAAATGCAAAACAAGTAGGCACTCACGAATTCCTATCATGAGAAGCAGTAACAATTTGGTTGGATTTCACACTCCAATCTATCCCAGAGACAATTTGGTCATGCTGTGAAGGAACAAATAAAAAAAGGAAAGAAATATCACACACACCATTTTATAAATAACAAGCAAACTCTCAAAGGCATGAGAATGGGAGTGAGACCCACTAAAACAGCAATAGGAAAGCTTGTTAAGAAGAAAGTAAAGACAAGACAACATTGTTATAATGAAAAAAGGGCATTCACCTTAAAAAAAAAAAACAACAGAGAGAGACAACGAGGTGGAGGGAGAGGAAATGATAAGTCAAAAGAGAAGTGGAAAAATTCAGCCGGCTGACAAATGACATTCTAAACCATATATAACATGCAGGCACAATTTCAAGGGAATTTTTCTTTTTCGTTTTTAAGAAAAAGTAATTATATCCCAAAATAAACGTACCATAGCATAGAAGGAGGCCGCCGCCACCATGGTACAAGCCATGTACAAGGAGATAGACTAAAAATTAGAAACTAAGCACAACTATACAGGTTGATTTTGTGATAATCAAAAGCTAATGGTCAACAATCACTCCTCGCAGACCCTGTCCATACAAATTTCGAGAGCATAAGGGTCTTTGTAGGATTTTCCGGGGAAGTTTTTCTATATTAAGTACTCTACATTTAACGTCTTGAGTAATCATGTGAACAACAGCATCAATTCCAATATCTGAATTTGAGTGGTATTTCAGGGATGATTGAGTGAAGAAAAGAAAGAGGAGTAACCTTCTGCAAAACATGGAGTTTCTCCCACCGATCTTCTTGGGACAGTTTATAGATGTGAACTTCATTATTGTTTGGACAAAGAGCGATCACTGAAAAGAATAGAACAGAAAAGAAAAGAAATCAGTTCAGTAAGATGTCAGAAATAAGTAAATTGACGACTAATGATACTAGATCTACATGATTTATCATCTGCAATTGGAGTAACGTAATCAAGAAACAAGCAAACTTTGCTTGTCCAAAACAAGATCTAAATTACTTGGAAGGGATCCAAACCAAACGAAAAGCCACAAAAACAAACAAAAATTGAGTTAATAGAGAAGAAGAAAAGCGGGGAAATAATATAAGAGTTGGAGAGAGAAAACAAACAAGAGTGATCGGGACTCCAAGCATGGCAAGTGATGGACTGGGCTAACTGGTGAACTGCCTTGATGGCTGCCATCCTATGAATATTTATCAGCTTCAATGCTCTTCTACGATTACTCTCTCTCTCTCTCTCTCTCTCTCTCTCTCTCTCTCTCTCTCTCTCTCTCTCTCTCTCTCTATTACACATATACGTGTGTCTGTGGGTGCTCTGTTAATTAATTTTCATAAAATTAGCTCAATAATGGGATTGCAATTGTATTTGCTAAATTTTCGGGAAGATGAGAAGGAGATGGAGAAAGAGATCAGAGGCGAAAAGAAAAGGGAAAGGCACCAAGCTAACCACTGTTCCTCTCTGTATTCTCTATTATCAAGCTTATAACGTATTGGATATTCTTTTGTTTTTTTTTTTAAATCCTAAACTTTGACACTCAAAATAACCCCCACCCCCCACGGCGGCGCGTACATGAGAGCGGAAAGGGAGCATTTGCAATTTTCAGTCCTGTCGTCTTTCCAGTTCAGCAATTTGCTTTTTCCTACGATTAATAATACGGTCACTTTAAAAAACAAAAAGTGAGCCCCTGCTCACTGTTATATATATATATATAACACTGAGCTGGGCTCACATTTTTTAAAGTGTTGAAATAAGGAAAAATTATTGATGATTTTGAATAATTTTTAAAAAATTACTTTAGTTAGTATTTTTTTTATTTTAAGATTTTTTAGCAGATTTCCAACATATAGTATTTAATATTAATATAATATTTTATTTATAATTTTTTTAATATTTTAATAAAATTAAAATTTTAACATTAATTCTATTTTTTATAATATAACTTTGTGTCTTCTTAAAAAATTCAAATAATGCAATTAAAAAATGATAAATTTTTTATAAATTTAAAAATGATCAATTAATTATTTTTATAAAATTTTCATAATAAATATTAAGCATAATTAAAAATTAATTTTAATTTTTAAAATAAAAAATTATAAAAATAATAATTATAATTATAAATTCAATCTCAAAGCACCATTTAATTTTAATCAATTTTATCCATTCACTCTAATTCAATCATATTAATTTTACAATAATACTATTTAATAAAAAATTAGTCAAGTAAAATATTAATTAATTAATTATTATTATTAAAAATTAAAGTATCATAATAAATTATTAAAAAATAAAAAATACCATTATATTTTTTTAATTATTAAATTTAATTTAATAATATTTAATATTAATTTAAAAGTGGAAAAAAATAATTTTTAATTTTTATTAATATTAATAAATTAAATTTAAATACGGGAGATATAGAGAGGGGCTCCCTTCTTGTGAATTGTTTTGCTATACCAAAAACATTAATAAAAAATTAAAAACAAAAAATGCTAGCCGCTCTGCAGCAGCAACTTCCGCCACTTCCAATTCCAAATTCATTGTCCTCCCTTCTTCGCTTTCGCTCCCCTCTCCGCCATATTCCATCATCTTCCTTAAAGCCCCGCTTTCTCGTCCTTCCTTCCTCCTCCGTTGTTACTAATGCCACTTCCACAGACCACTGCTCCTCGTCCTCCCAAATCTTGTCCATCCGCCA
Organism: Kandelia obovata; assembly: GCA_021464305.1. NCBI lineage: Eukaryota > Viridiplantae > Streptophyta > Magnoliopsida > Malpighiales > Rhizophoraceae > Kandelia > Kandelia obovata. The sequence goes on from CM038482.1 coordinate 13,247, forward strand.
CTCCCTCTTGTCCCGTCGCCTCACCGCGACCCAACTTGCCGAGTCCTACCTAGCTCGCCTCCGACTCACAGAACCCCAACTTCGCTCCTTTCTCCACGTCTCCGACGACGTCCTCGAACAAGCGGGCCTTTTAGACGGCAAGATTCACAGGGGTGAGGATGTGGGTCCCCTTGCCGGCGTGCTTGTCGGGGTCAAGGATAACATTTGCACAGCCGACATGCCTTCCACTGCCGGCTCTCTTATTCTTCGCGACTACCGCCCTCCTTTCGATGCCACAGCTGTCAGGAGACTCAAGGACATGGGTGGGATTGTCCTTGGTAAGACTAATTTGGATGAGTTTGGCATGGGAAGCACCACCGAAGCTTCTGCATTTCAGGTTTGCTTTCTGTTAACATTCTTCACTTTTCATGCTTGCTTTACTGTATTCTAATTCTGAGCTGGTTGGTCGCGTCTTATTTCTTATCCTGAGTTTGATGATAGACAGCGTCGGACAGTCAACTGTTTTCTTCTTTGTCGAGGAACTTGATAATTAGAACAATATTCTGGTCTGAAAATTACTCCATGGTACTTCAGCTTCAGTGACAAATTAAGTTTACTTGTAGATTAAGTTGTTTTACTATATTATCTGTTTTCCGAATGTCTTGGACTGGTACTCTTTGACTGCTACCAACTTTTAGAGTCTTATTTTCCATTGAAAAAAATTTGGCCGGAGTCTCGCTGGTGTTTAATGTTTTGAAGCATTTCCCACAGGTAACTGAATCTAATTTACTCATGTGATGCATATTGTCATTCATTAGGCGACGGCAAACCCTTGGGATGTGTCAAGAGTGCCTGGTGGATCATCAGGAGGTTCAGCTGCTGCAGTTTCTGCCAGGCAATGCACAGTCTCTCTGGGCAGTGATACCGGTGGCAGCGTAAGGCAGCCAGCATCATTTTGTGGTGTTGTTGGCTTGAAGCCTACATATGGACGTGTCTCAAGATTTGGGCTTATGGCATATGCATCCTCGCTTGATGTTATTGGATGTTTTGGCACCTCAGTTGCTGATGCTGGTATCCTTCTTCATGCAATATCCGGCCGTGATAGATTTGATGCCACTAGCAGTAGCCGAGTAAGAAATGTCCTGCTGTGGATGGAAACAACACTTTCATTATAAATTGATTCATGAAATAAAATATTAGAACAAGACTTAAGTATTCTTTAATGTAGTTTATTTTATTTCATGTGCTTTCCTGGAGCAAATGCAAGATTTTCGGATAAGCTACTCATTGATAAAACTGCAAGCGCTTATTAAAATGAGATTACTTAATCTACCTGCATCAATGAAATCTGGGCACCTCTATCAAAATCTTTTTGCCATATTTATTGTACTGATGAAGGGAATGTTGTTACTGGCAGTTGAGGTCTCAATACCTCTTGTATAAATGTTATTTTGACCGTATTTAAGTCTAAATAGATTTTCTCCAAAACTAGCCAATACATTGCCATCTTTTTGGCATTATTGCATCATGCGAAATGTACTCTGTTGGATTTTTTTGTTTGGCATCTTCCAATTTTTTCTCTGTTATAATTTTGTAAATATCTGCTCTTCAGGAGGTTCCTGATTTCACTTCTCTATTCAGTTCCATAAATCTCGTGGAATCTAAACCATTGAAGGGATTGAGGGTTGGTCTTATTCGTGAAACTCTTGATGATGGTGTAGATGGTGGAGTGAAATCTGTAATCACCACTGCTGCTTCGCATCTGGTAGAATTAGGATGCATTGTGACAGAGGTCTAATTCTTGATCATTTTTTCACAGATGCTTCATATACTATTGTGTGCACATGAGCATTCAATTTTCTTCAAATACTGTGATGCAGGTATCATTGCCATCTTTCTCCCTTGGTTTGCCAGCCTATTACATTCTTGCTTCCTCAGAATCGTCTTCCAACTTATCTCGTTATGATGCTGTCAGGTCATTCTCTCACATATACTCTTCATCTAAAAACATCCCGGCTCATTTATACAATGGGTTAATAGAATAATTTTTCCTTACCAATTCTTTATTCTCATAGTTATCCCTATATATTTCTCTTGCCACGAGAGAGATAGAGATTTTTTTTTTCACTGAGAGACAGGGAGAGAGAAAGAGAGGGTCTCTCTCTTTTTGAAGTTATAGCTTGGAGGTTTAAGCTAGATAACTCTTTGCATCAATAAGCTATCTCTTATGTAAGCTTTATAATTCCAAGGTGCAAAAGAAAAGGCTCACTCTCTACCTGAGTTTAGCCCCTTGTTGCATCTTATGATGTTTGTATCATAAATAACATTATTTCTATTGACATACAGGTACGGAAATCGAGCTTTTGCTGCAGATTTAAATTCACTTTACAAGGATTCCCGGGCAAATGGATTTGGTTTCGAGGTAGTTGCCATTTTCAATTGTGCATGCTTGGAATATTAGTGTTATCAAAGAGGATTGTAAAGATTTTATTGCCAGCTCCCATTATGATGGCTTATCAGAGACTAATTATCGGTTACTTCAAAGGTAGGTTTTGAATTTGTTTCTGTCAGGTACCTTGATTTGACATATTTTTCATATTTCAGGTGAAAATGAGAATTTTGATGGGAACATTTGCCCTCTCTGCTGGTTATTATGATGCATTCTACAAGCATGCACAACAGGTACTGCAATACAAGTATTCTTAAAAGTTGGAAGTACAGGTGGATGACATATCAGGTCATTACCTGATGAAGATGTGTGTTGTTACCAGTGATAACACACGCGCGCATGCACTCACTCACTCTCTCTCTCTCTCTCTCTCTCTCTCTCTCTCTCTCTCTCAATGGTTCTGATAGCATGACATTGCAGATACCTTGCTTTCTCTGGCTTTAGCAGTCATAAAACAAGTGGCAGTTGGAATAAATTTAGTTTATAATGATTGGTGTTGTTGTAACATTCACAGCTGGTGTAATTTACCCTTTTAGTCTGTAAAACAAAATTTAATGATAGTAATGGTGTTTTAGGTGAGGACCTTGATTCAGAAAAGCTTCAAGTCAGCATTGAATGAAAATGATATTCTAATTTCTCCTGCAGCACCATCGACTGCGTATAAGTTTGGTATGCTATCTGCATCTGTTCCGTTTTGTCAAGCATGTTATTTAGAGCTATTGGCACTGGCTAAATTGTATTTGACTTTGACAATGGGATGCCCATTCGGTTTCCATGTGTTACAGGTGAAAAGAAAAATGATCCATTGGCAATGTACGCAGGCGACATTATGACTGTAAGCATTTTTGTGCTTCTTCATTTTTGCGTATTCACTTACGTATTTCCTCCACACTTCGTATTGCCTTCAGTACAAAGTCAATTGGTCTTTGCCTCCTATTGGGATCTATACATGAGTAAATAGATTTTTAATTGAACCTTAATTTCCTACTCATGCCATCGGATAAGAAGGGAAGAGAAAACATTAAAAAGGCCTTCTGTAGTTTGGTGGACAAGGGATGTTGTCGGTTGAAGGAGATCAATCTTTCTATTTGAAAAGTTACATCTTCGAAGACAAAAGGGACAGTAGACACCACTCTTCCTGCAATATAGGTATCTGTTAAGAGTGATGATGAAGGGAAAAGAGAGAAGCTTAGTTTGGGAGCCACCTGGAAGTTAATTTGCATTTTATTTTCTTTTCTTTTTATCTTCAACATCGCTGATTTTTGTAACACAAGGACTCAGCCATATGCTGCAATAAGACATTTGGTACTCAACTTATGGGCAGAAATATAATTGAACTTTATGAATGTAACAAAGTCCAAATTTGTTTCATCAAATATTTTCTGTTGACAACTACACCGCTTATGTGAGTCCAGTGCTATCATATTCGAAAATTTGCTTAGCTTAATATTTTGATCATTTTTAGTATTTGTATGTGTGTTTTGTCTGTCAACTCTATTAGATAGACATGGAAATAGTAGTTGGTAATGAACTCTTTCCAATTCTGCTTTGGTATAACTCTAAAAATTATGTCCTTTGAATCTGCTAAATCTTCAATGGAATTCATTACCAAATGCTATTTCCATGTCTATGCAGTGGAGTTGACAAATAAGTTCATTACCAGCTGCTATTTCTGTGTCTATTATCATGTCTTTGTAATGGAGTGACCTTAACATAATCAACTAAATACGAGACTCTGAAATGATTGCAATTACTCATGATTTGGGGTTCATCTTTTGTTTATGTTTGTCATTTTAGTTAAATAATTTTTCTACATATAATTTAGTACCAATGCCAGGGTGATTTCATTTAATTGATCTTCCTCTCATTTGTCAATTTTGTCCCTGTCCCAGGTCAATGTTAACTTGGCAGGGCTACCTGCACTGGTATTGCCATGTGGATTTGTTGGAGGACCGGGTGCTCTCCCTGTTGGTCTTCAGATGATTGGTGCTGCATTTGATGAGGTACGGACCACCTTTGCTGTTTGCAAGTAGCTATTTGGTACTGGAAATATCTCTTTGGTTCATTTGATTTTCCAGCTTGTTACAAAAAATCATCGCATGTATGTGCAACAGTTACAACCTAGAATGTTTGTTAGCCTGAGTAGAAAAGGAAATCACTTTGGGTTAGAGGGTAAAATTGGAAAGAAATGTAATTATCGGATTGTTTGGTTGCAAGAAGATTGTGTTTAAGTGCTCTAGACTTGGATGGAGTTATGTAACTACTACTCAAAGGGCCGGCTGCATCATAGATTTTTTGGGCTATCAATTGTAGTTTGATTAAAATCTTTGATTTGAGCATTTTTCCAAAATTATCCAGTTGTTATTAAACCATTATTTCCTGTTGTTCCTAATAACTCAGTTATTTTTATTGAGTAATTTATTGCAATTGCTATGTTGCTTGCACGTGGAGGTTGGGAGTCTAAGAGCATTTTTTGCACTACTCAGAACATAAGAATGCAATTAACTGGGCTTTTGGATACCTCCATCCCTGGTTTTGTTGTTTAAAAAAATTCTGGTTTGTGTAAACTGAACTAGAAAGATGAGAGGGATGATGACTTGACATAAAAAATGGAGCTTGTTTTGTATGTAAAACAAAAAAAACACGCACACACACAAACAAATTGAGTGGAAAAGTGATGGATTTTGATTATTATAGTTGTCTTATTTATGGTTGCGTTGCAGGAGAAATTGCTCAAAGTAGGCCATATCTTTGAGCAAACTCTTGTAGGTTGCAGTTTTATTCCGCCGTTGGTAGCAGATATTCCCGTTTGATAGGACCCACGCTCTCTCGGACTTTTGGGCAGTCTAACGAAGCCGGAGCAACGACAAATTTCATGACTGAAAGATTTGACGGGCGGATTTGCTGGTGCGCGTTATTCTTGTCGTAGCCTCTTTCGTCGTAACCACGAGTCTTGATTTTTTATTTTTTTATTTTTTTCCTTTTTCACCTGTTAGTTTAGATGAAAAAGAAGAGCTTTTATTCAAGCCGATGGATGGCTGGAAGATAACAATTTCGGATGATAATTGAATGTTGCAACTACGCCCGATTCACTCGAGCGAGTTACGCAGTCACGCTCTGCCATTTGATTGCTATAGCATTTGGTCAAGGATCCAGTATGTAGTTAAAAATTAAAATATATATATATAGTGTATTTTACTTTTTTTCATTTTTTTAATTGTAATCGGAATAATAAAATTTTTCTGGGTGAGCATTACATTTGTTTTTCAACTTCACAATTTCTAGATATTTTAAGAGAGAAACATTAAAATTATATTTAATAAAAAATAATCTTATTAATTTATGTTGCGTCCAAATCAACAACATGCAGTAGGAACATGAACGGAGATACCTTATGATGGTATACTATAAATTTGTCTGTTTTTGTGTCCATGTATTAAAACACATTAACAATCGTTGAATGGAGTTGAGGGGAAAAAAAATAAATAGTAGGAGGGTAGGGATGCCACTCGGCTGCCAGATCGTGGGTGACCTCCATAGAGTGGCTGTGGCAAAGCTAGAAGGCCCCCAGAAAATACTGAACTGTTAAACAGAGGCCTGGGCTGCTATGTGTGAGTCCCAAGCTCCCTCACTTGACCACGACGTCGCTCTCACTTCAGCTGCAGGGCATGGCATCCAATACAGTTTTAGGGTACGCTTAAGCCTAACCGCGACAGACAATTGAAAAGATCTGAGTTTCGAACCCTAAATTTTATTAGGAGATAATTCCGTCTTCTCAATACAACTGCACCAGAAATAAACGGTTGAAGAATATCTATCATTAAAATTAAATTATTTGTGAAAAGAAAATTTTATTAAAAAAAAAAACAGCCGACCTCTAAAACGTGCCCGTAAACAAACGGAAAAATATCCTACATTCGGTCATCCCCGGTCCGATAAATAATAGTTTATTTGATCATAAATACAAAGCGTAAATATAATATGAGCATGTGTACAGGCAGTCATTACGTACAGATTCAATTAATCTGATCTGTTTTTTTTTTTTTAACAATAGCCTAATCGAATCGAACTAAACTTATTTACAGACACCGAACCATAAACCAGAGCTTCCTATTCGATTCTCCTCAACCTACTACTACTCTCCAATAAATTCCAAATTCTTTATCGGAGACAGGGGTGCACGTAAGCAAAACGTGTGCATGTAACAAGCCTGCCTTACCCCAACCCCACAAGATTCCAATTTTATTCGGCATCTCATCGGATGCCTCACCGATCCTCCGTCTAGTACTTTGTAAGCCCCCTCCCCTCCCCTTGTATATTTATGCAGATTATAAGATTGTTGCCTACACTAGAAGCGATATATATCGTTTATTTATTAAATTTGTGAAAGGGATGGCTATCTGGATTATTTATTTTATCGATTCCCCTTGTGATCATCTTTCCAAACCAGAAATAGATCTTTGTGGTTGGTTCTTGAAAAAGCTGAGGAAAATCTTCTTTGCAACTTTAATTTTTCGTAAAATATAATCTTGTTATCTGGTCGAACGGCTTACTTTATTTGATTGTTTGGCGAAGCAAAGAAGTTGGATTTTGATTTATTTAATTCAGGTCTAATTCATACGCAATTGCAGTGAGACAACTAGGAGGGGCTTCTTACGACTAATTATAATTTGCACTTTGGAGGAGAGAGGAGGAGGCGGCCAAGTTAGTATCGAGCGAATACCAAACAAATATGCTAGGGAGAAAAAGGAAGGCTCCTGCTCTTGTTGATATCTGTGTTGATGTGGCAAAAAGAAACCTTATGTTCCTTGCAGATGTTGGGGAAACCGATTTACATCTTCTTGACCGGATTTTACCCCACTGTACGGTGGACCAGTTGAAGCATGTCGAGAAGAGCACGGTCGTAATATTGCTTCCATTGCTTGCTTGGTTAAATTCAAACATCATAAGACTTAAGTTTTCTGGGATCCTTTTGATTTATTCTTCTTCTTCTTTTTCAATTTCGCGGTTCAATGACTCCAGGGACGGGATCTTAGTCCAGTAACTGATAAACTATGGAGAAGATTCTTTGAGCAGCAATTTGGTCAGACAAGTACCCTCAATGCTGTTGAGAAGATGAACCAGGGCAAAGTGTCATTCAAGTGGATTCAATTGTATGAGGTGAGATACTCTGTTGTGTTCTTTCATTTGCATCTCATGGAAAATCTGTTTTGCATCACTACCCTCTATTTTATAATAATTGGTTTAACTCTCTTGTAGGCAAAACTGAAGATCATTGCTGAGAAGGAGAACGAAACAGTTGCTCGACTTAGACAACTATACAAAAAGGAAGATGATCGTATGTTTCTTAACAATGTGATATGTGTAACATCATATATCAAGCATTCTTCCTTTACTTCATCATCCATGACTGCATATTACATTGTGCCAACATTGTTTCTATGTTTGTTTTGTGTATTTATTCTGTAGATGGCTTTTTTAAGTGTCTATTGTTGGAGTGAATTATTTGTGTGAGATATATTTTGGGGCCATCAACAGGCTGCTGACAGCTGAGCCATTGGCATTGGTACTAAGTAAGCTCTACTTCGTGCAAAAATTGCTTAAGGTTAGGACTGTATCTGTATCACTACTGTTAGACAGTTCATTGACCAGATGTGCCAATGGTGCTTTTCTAGTCCTCATGTGGTTCTGATTTCTTCTACAACTCAACCTTTGAGTTTCGGGGGTTAGATGCTTGTGAACCACTTTTCTATCGTAATTCTATGACTGTTGAGTAAAGTTTTTAACTAACAAATGTAGTTAGAAACATCTGTTTAAGTCTTTCTTGCTTTGTCCTTGTGAAACTGTTCAACCTGCATGAAGGAAATGGAACTGATAATTCATGAACTTCTGAGAAGGACAGTTTTGTGCTGTCACCTTTACAATTAGCAATATCCCTTTTTTTTCTTCTTTTCTTTTCTTTTCTTTCTTTTCTGAACTTATTCTAATCCTCATTCTTAGTGAGAGGTAAGTCTAAACAAAGTTATGAATATGGGGTTTTATTTAATTTAAGTATGTGTGAGCCCTTTCCTTCTCCTACCTTTCTGTTTTTAGAGCTGTTGACAGGGCTAGGAAGACCTTCAATTCATTTCTTATATACCAATTCAGTAGTGCAAGAAAAAGTAGATGTGGTTTGCTGGACAGTTTGATTTGTGACGGGTATTTAGTTCAACATGATTCCTTCTATCTATCCAGTTTTTTCGTGGATAAGATCCCCCTTTGGAGTTTCTTTGTATGAAGGCCTGTTCTGCTCAAATAAAAAAAATCATGTTTGTCAATCCTGTGTAATGCCTATTGAGGAAGATGTGGAAGAAAAACATATTTTCTTGGGCTAGTTTTACTTGCCTGATTGATAGACGTTAAGTGGTGAACAAATTGTTATGGTAAATGCGAGCAATATTCTCTAATGTTGTTTCATTAGTGGATTTGCTAAGCATTAAGGGTTTTTAATTTATCATCTTATGTTGATTGCCCACCAGCAATATTCTTATATTTCTGGGTCAACTTTTGTAGGGAAACAAAGTCGCCAAACTCGTCTTTGTGCAAAGGCCCCACCTTCAGGCAGTAAAAGAAACTTTTATGGAGGTATATTTACTTGTTTCATTCAACTTTTTCTCTGACACATAGTGCAGCGTGCTCTGAAGCTGGGTCAACTTGCAGCCTTCTGCATAAGCACAGTAAGCTGAGCCCTTTCTCTCCAATTGTCATACGGAAAATTATATATTTTCTCCTTTTTCCTTTTTCCAGGAAGTGGACCTGGATGCAATCTTTCCAACGTGAAGAGCAACTTGATGAAGAAGGCGAGACTAGATTTTCTTAAGAGGTAATATTATCAAGTGCAGAAGGGAAGAACTTGAATCTATTATATTCAATTTAAAAGATTTTTTATAATTCTTTGCTTCTAATTCCTTATGAAGAAAGTACACGCCAGTGGCCCTTTTCTTTCATATCAATAAATGTGATGGGAGAATTTGATTCAAATGACACAAGCTGTGATAGAATAACATTAATGCTTGGATACAGAAGAAACATTTTTTTTCCCAAGATAAAAAAAAATGAAAAAAGAATGAATCCTGTCTCTATGAACAAAATGAGGACTAAATAGAATTGTAGGGGCATTATGGGATATCCACTTATTTAGAAGATGAAAGAATTGTTTAGAAAATAAAAGATCTTCGTTCAATGTAAATACAATTGGTGTTACTCGATGACCCAAAGAGGAAGTGCTGCCTGGATCAAAATTTCTTTGTTCTAGTCCATTGGGAGGCATGTTAGGTTTGAGCTATACAACAGCAGGTGTAGCAAGCCCATGTCTTACCCACTGCTTCCTAAGGATGCCTCCACATAATCTAGTTTCATTTTTATCCATTTTGACCATCTACTATTTGGGCGAACCTTCTGAAAGCATGCCTTCTTTGTTCTGTGGCATCATTAGAACTAATTCTTACCTATGAGTACCTCCCTCGTCAGAGCCCCAAAAAATGTAAACTCAACTAGGGGTTGGCTATATATGGTGGATTTTTCTTCCCTGTTGCATTATACTGTTAACTAAACAAGATTTAAGATACAGAAAACACTAAATTCTTTTATATGCTGCTAGTTTGTGCGTTCCTCTCAATCTCCATTCTCCTTGTAGTTGGATTGGTCATTTGCTATGACAGTCCATTCATAATTCTTTGATGGACTTGCCAAATCAGCTGAAATGGCCCTTCCTAATCTTAATCTCCAGTAAGTGCTACCCTCACCTATGAATGTTTTATGGCAAAAATAAATAAGGAAATTGATCTTTGTGAGAATTATCTTTCCAACATTTTACCAAAGCAATGTAGGCCTTTTCTCACTGCCTTAAAGGTGCAAAGTAAAAAAATAACCTCATCACTGCATGATTTGCTGCCAAACCCCTTCTCCACCAAAAGGTGTACCAATTTTCAGTGATTATCATTAAAAAACAAATAGCAAGAAAACAATTCAGAATGTCACTCACCGAGCTTAAATATTTTCCTAGTGTCTCTAGCTAGAGGAGTTTTATCAGGAGCCTTACCTCGTGGATTATGTACTAATGTGGAATTTAATTTTGAGCTCGTGTCAGTTGTTCAGGTCCATCTATCATAAAACTAATCTCTGTTTCCTCTCTCTCCCTCACTCATACACGCACACACTCTCACGTTCCTTTTGGCTTTTGAGCAGTCGGGAAGTGAAGAATCTTGCAGCCATGAAGAAAAATGCCGTGCAAAGGATTAATAGGTAATATTTTTTATGATAACCAGTTTACTGTAACTGAACAGCGGCAAATAAGTACTTTTCCAACGCTGACATTATCTGCCTCTTGGTACCAACAGCACGTCCGCCTCTTTCAAGAAGAAACCAGGTGTATTTGCTGGAAAGAAGTCTGCATCATCTTACCCAAATTGTAAGTAGAATATATAATGTGAGGTGATTTAAATACTCCTTACTGCTTAGGAGAGATGAATCTCGAGTCTAAGTGACCATTATTGTGGCCATATTAGATGAATCTCAAGTGGCGACGTGCCCTTGCGCTGTCCACGATCCATTGGTTGATCTTTGGAATTGGATGTTATGTAGAGTACATATGGTGCAGGAATGTATCATTTGGATTATATCATCTTGTTTGAATAGTTATTCTAACACCCATATGATGTCTGTGTCATGTACTATGAATTACAAAATGTTGCCTTGGTAATTTTTATTTTTTCTCTTTAATGAATTTTTTTCAAGCCCTGGGCTTTTCTGCCCCGATTAATTGAATTTTATTAAAAATGGTTTGGGAGAAACGTGATCTCAAGAGATATGAAGGCTCTCCCACCTTTTCTGGGATGAAATTAATTTAATTGGAAATTGAGGGAATTGATAGGTTGAGCTGTTAATTTTGCTCGGGTTTATCTTGGTTTAAGAAAATTAAATCACAAAAGTTTTACTTAAATTAATCCGTAATTTATTGAATTATGGGTCTCTAAAGAAAATAGGATCCCTTCTAAAGGAGCAGGCCCACATGGATTGGGTTGCTTGCAGGAGAAACCTGGGCTAATTAAAGGCTCCAGACTTAAAGACCATGGGCTCGTGGTCTATGCAAAAAGAGGAGTCAAGACTTGAAAACGTTCTGGTTCCCTGTCAAAATTGCCCATGTTTTATGAGTATAGGCTTTAGTTTCAGGGCTCTCTTCGGCTTCTGACCTCATCTCAAATCCAACTTCGGTTAAGTCTTGTTTGGGTTAGGGCTTTACTCTTGTTGGGCCCTGGTTTCAGGTCATAGGCCTTGCTATATCATTGTCGGTTCTATTTTCAGTCTAGGATTTATTTTGGGCTTGGGTCCAGTTGGGTTTTCCTTATTAGATGGGCCCAGAGTAAACACACCGGCTGATCTCTTTAACCTTCAAATCTAGTCTTTTGCTTTGTGTGTGTCTGGGTTATGGACTCGGGCCGCATTTTTTCGTACAAGCTTGCGACTGAAATGCTAAAAGATCCAGCATTATTTCAAAATGTTTCTAGTAGGTATCCATGTCGAAAGACACCTAGAACTTTGAAGAAACAACTACATAGATGCTTTAAGGCAGAAGAATTATGTTCGTTTTTAGGTCAGATACCTAAAAGTACATGATTTATTCGAGCATGAGATTGACCCTCTTTCATAAATAAATCCAGTACAAGCCTATATAGCAGATCCAGCAAGTCTTCGCTTAGACGCATTTGAAATGGACATCTGACCAGGCCTGTCAGCATCAGTTGACATCAACCGCTCTTTAAGAGGCATATATTGCCGCAACCATTCCCCAATATAAACCTGCTCAAAACACAACAATCAGAATCTGGTATAATAAACTACTTCTTCTTCTTATATAAACACTTGGTCAATGAAAAGGCTAGAAATCCTTAAACCCTACAGTTATTTCAACAGCTATTTACCACAAACTAAATACTTTTTAAGAGAAGCTGTGGAGTCTAATTCCAGATCAATACCAAAAGGCCTCTTGTACATGGAAAATAATTCCAATTTCTAAGTCCACAACAATATTGCAATAACTATAATTTGCTTCCCATAAACAAAGAGAAGAACTAATAATTTGCCACAATAGCACTTACAGAGAGAACAAAGTAATAAGCCTTAGTCAAATGCTTTCGTTTTGATTTTCTTCACAATTTCTTACTTTCATTATCAAGGGTGTCCTAATGTGAGATATAGAAAATCATCAGATGTACACAGCTTGAGAGACTATTTGCACGTCTCAAACTTGTGACTTTCTAGTCACAATAGCATAACTCTACTGTTATGTCCAGGCTCACCATCTTCTTTCATCATTAACTTTCAGGTGAAAAAAAAAAAAAAAACCTAGCATATCCTATGTGCAACGTCAACTACAAGCTCTAAAAAATTCAGCAGATTTTTTTCCTTTTCTCAATCTCCCACAAAGCCAGGCCAAAGTTGAGGTAACAGTTTCTTTTGGCTTTAGAGAAAGAAACATTCTGGGTATAACAGACACAGCTTTCCTCCTTACAGAATAACAGTAACCCACAATAAATTCAAGTGAGTATTTCATGTACAGATGACATCTGTCCAAAGTTGACAATTTTGGTTTTGCATTTTATTATTCTAGGTTAAGCCCTTGAAGTAATTGAGTGAATCATAAGTCACTGCTCAACTTTCACGTCAATATTTTTATTGCCTAAAAACAAAACCATATTTTAGTAAAGAAAATCTAGTTTATTCTCTCGGGAAAAAAATACCCAACCTTCTGCATATGCAAAAGAAAAGAAAAGTCTTGGGTAACTTAAGAAAATGGGCACAATGCTAACTTACTCAAATGCGGTCAAATTAGCAAATCCTAAGAACACAGAAACAAATTAAAGTAAGAACTTGGAGTAACCTGCTGTGGTCTCATTATCTTTGTATCAGGATCATCAAGTGACTCTCGCCAGTGTGCTAGGTAACCAGCCATCCGAGGAATTGCAAATAAAACAGGGAAGAACTCTGTCGGAAATCCCATTGCCCTATCAAGAATTATTAATTGCTGATTATTTCACAATCTGTTCTATGCCAGCAGAAAAGGTCAACATGTTGGCATATCTCCAGTCATTGCGCATGCAAATCCATAGCAAGATTCTTTATTTACCTATATATCAACCCAGAGTAGAAATCAACATTTGGATACAACTTCCTCTTAACAAAGTAGTCATCTGAGAGTGCAGCCTTCTCCAAAGCAACAGCTACCTGCAAAAACATAAAATAAGTTGCAAAAAACTATAAATAACATGAATCCTGCAATGAATTGCCTATGTTGAGAAACATAAGGAAAAAGAAATGCCAAAAGGCTCACCAGAAAGTAGTTGTTTAAACTTTTTCTTTCACAGCTAAAATATAGATTTGAACCTTGGATAATCATAAAGCTGCTACCATGTAAATCCACTTGGAAAGATATTAAAGCCATGGATTCTAAATACAGTACATCAACACCAAAGAACTGACAACAATGTGGCCTAAATTCTCATGACCCATTTCTCCCAGGCCCACATTTAAGCAAATGTAAAATGGTCATTCAACTGTGTGGCATACTTACTGCATTCAACCAAAAAAGAAAGAAAGGTCCAAAATCCCATTTCAACAGATTTATGGCATCAAATAATACCCTAAAACAATGCCAGTCTACAAGTCTTATATCCTCATAACTCAATTCACTTTTATGCATGGCAATGGTTCCTTGTGATCAAATTGAAATCATAGTGCAGTACAAAATGTTGCTTTCAGACAGCTTTAAGATTTTTCAAAGCTTAATAACCAGCAGTGCCAGCCTTTGACAAATGATAAGTAAGGCCATGAACAGGTAACAAGGAAAACTCTAAAGAGAACCAAATTACCTCAATAAGAGGATCTCGGCCAACAATGGAAAATACATCCTCAGCCAGCTTCCTGATAACCTTTGCCCTGGGGTCATAGTTTTTGTACACACGATGGCCAAAACCTGACATCTTTTGTTTCCTAAAGAAATGGAAAGATACAAGACCATTGATCAAGAAAGGAATTCAACGTGACCTTTGTGGGAAATAAATATTAAAACACTTAAAAGCAAACAATCACCTGTTTTTCACACCCTCAATGAAATCTGGAATGTTCTCAACCGTTCCAATCTCACTCAACATCTTAAGCACAGCCTACATCCAGATGAGGAGCGAGTTTAATGGCCCTAAATTTAGGAACAAAATAGGATGTTTGTAAATAAAAAATGATGAAAACATGCCAATAAACTTACTTCGTTTGCTCCACCATGAAGAGGACCATACAGTGCTCCAACAGCACCAGCCAGGGCGGTGAACACATCAACTCCACTGCACACAAAGATAATGGAAATGAGAAAATCCTAAGGCCATTCGTTTCGGTTGGAGGTTTGGGGCCACTGTGTACCTCGATGCAAGATGTCGTGCAGCAGCAGTTGAGCAATTCATCTCATGTTCTGCATGGAGGATGAAAAGAATGTCTATTGCTCGAGCCAAACGAGGATTAGGCTTGTAAGACCTATTGCCTCTGTAAGGCCAGAACAAGCAAGGAGAAATTAGGTAAAGGAAATAATTTCCACATTTGGTAAAAGATGATAACTTTATGGAAGATGTGCATACAATGAATCTAGCATGTATAGGAAGTTCTCCGCATAGGAAAGGTTGCTTGAGGGGATAACAGGCGGTCTGCCAGCCAACCTCAAATAAGCCGCTGCTGCAATGGTTGGTGCCTGCAAAAGTTTCTTGAATAAGTCAACAGATTGCAAGAAAGATACATGAAGCTTATAGTCAGAGGAATGCAGTACTATAAATTCAGGCATCCATCCATACAAACACCTAGGTACATCCAAGCTGCAAAACTTGTTTCAAACAACAGGGATAAACATCACACCATCCTTCTCAAGACGAAAAACAAAAAAGGAATATTGAATAAGAAAACCTTTCCAAGAATTCTTGCAATTTGTTTGTCTCTCACTTGCTTCGACTTGTAAAGATCTTGCCCCTACACCAAAAAAGAAAATGTGAAACAGAATTACCAGGCAAGCCTCCAAAATCACTATGACATACAAATTCAAAATTTAAAACATACCAAAATTGCAATTCATGTCAGATACGTTAAAATTAGTTTTAGAATTACCACAACAATTTTAGAGAATTTCTTGTAGTTATATCATTCAAATGAGAGTTAGAAGAACACAAACTGCAGTTTGACCACACTTAATCTTTCACATTTTTAAAGAAAGACCCTGAACTTACTTGTAAAGCTGGGTTGGCATCAGGATGAAAGATGGAAAGAGCACTCATTGCACTCACTAGTACACCCATTGGATGCGCATCATGAGGCATTGCCTGTATAATATCCTGTGAGAAAATTTAAGGACACACCTTCCAGTCAGAAACAAAAGCTCTAGTTGCATTGTAAATAAGAAATTAAATCTAATTACAATGGTGAACAATGAAAATCCACTTTTTACAAGAAAATTTAAAGCTGGACTGTTGAAACTGGAAAATTCCTCCTTCATGAAAATGCAATTATGATTTTCAGCAACTAATATTTCATATTCCACTACATAAACCTTTCCACTGGAAAATGTCAACCCTGGCCTACCAATGTGCAGTGTGTTAACCACAAAGATACCTTAAATACATGCTGCTACTATTGGGTACAACTCATAAATTCTAAAGAAACAGGTTACTGGTATGCCAGAGGTCCAATCAGGTGCTCGAAGCTGTATCATTGTTTCTACCACTAGGTAAGACAAATACTACACATCTTCAAAGTCTAAAGGCATGTTTGGTTTAGCTGACAGCCAGTGACTAACAACTTATAATAGACAGCTGTGGCTGACAGCTTAAAGTTTATGGATTTGCCACCTATGCTACTACCAAAAAGCTCACAAGCATGTGGCAAGATCAACTGGGTCATGCAGAAATGATGTGATCCTAATTCCATCTACACACTTTCACATCCACACACACACACACAGAGATAGAGAGAGATAGATAGAGAGGGAGAGTCGCACCAAAATACCCTGAGGTACAGCTGAATACTGAGAAATAGCAAATTCCCAGTCTGCCATTTGACTTTCAGAGGGCAGATTTCCATACACTAAAAGAAAGGAGGAAGTATATAGATATCAAATATTAGCCTGGGGAAAATTCCAATACCCTAGAAAAAGGACATACAGAACAAAACATGCATTCAAATACAAATTGTTCTATCTCCAAATTTTGTACGACACAAAATGGTTGATCATGCATGCTGTGGAAGGACCTTGAGGAGTGTTTCCTCTGGCAATTTGAAACAATAAGTGGAAAATTCAATTAGAAAGTAGAACCCATTCTTTGCTCAAGAAATTGATGTCTTGAAAATTGAGCAGAAAAAATGTACTACAGAATACAGCACCATGAAATTGACATTGCCACTCACTTATGAGGTATGCAACCTCCAGAAAGGTACTACTCTCAGCCAATTCCTCAATCGGATAGCCCCTGTATCTGAGAATACCCTCATCACCATCAATATAAGAGATTGATGATCGAACAGGAGCAGTGTTCAAATAGCCTGGGTCATAGAGTTTGAGCCCCTTGTCATTCTTTCCAGTTGATATCTGTAGTTCCACACAGAAAGGTGCAATAACACTTAGCAAAATCCCATAATAGTCCAGAAAAACAAAATCCACTCAAAAATGCAATGTAAAATCAAATGAATTACTTGAGACCCATATGTTGCAAATAAAAAAATTAAAAAAAAAAACACAGATATTATAGTTTAAGTCATTTGGGCTCATGTTGCATGATCAACATCAATTAGCATCTTCAAAAGGAGTTCTACAGGGCTCAATTGGCTAATCTATAGATGAAATCTCCGTCAGATAAAACCACATAACGAAAAAATAACCACTTTCAAACCCAAAATCAAGAAAAACTCAAATCATGATTGTTAAGAGGAAAAATAAATAATAATTCGAAAAAAAAAAAAAAAAAACTCAAATCATGATCGTGGGAAATAATCACATAGGCTGAATCAAACTGAACTCTCATGCTTTCTGTTCCTCCTTATCAAAACAATGTACAAGAGTGCACTCATTAACAGCAACAGAAAGGAAATCAGGCACATTTCGACCAGATACGCCCTTTACTTTGGAGCTAACAGATATATGATTTGTCAAATGGAACATCAGCAGAATATAAAAAAAAGGAAAAAGACAAGTTATCATTAACGATCAGAAAGCAAAACAATCCTTAAAGATCAAACTCTGGTCACAGAAGAGATATTAATTAAACAAAACTCGAAGAAAGAAAAGGTCTGATTTGACCGTGAAAAACGAAGAAGTAACTAGGTAATAAGAGTTAAATTGGAGGGGGAGGAGGGTTGACGGGAGGGGGGAAGAATCAAAAGCAACAAAAACAGCAAGCATAATGATACCTTCTTGAAATCGGAAGACTTAAGGGTGCCGTGTTCGGAGACGGAAATTTGGTACTTGTCGCCAGTCCTGTCGTCGATGATGGTGAGGGATCCCTGGACGTTCGGCGAAGGAGGGATGTAGGCGGAGACAGCAGAGGGCTCGATGATCGGGGAGGCGTTGAACGACCCCGACGCGTTCACAGACAAATGGGCGGTGATGACGGCCAACCGCTCTCGAGCTGCCGTGGTGGCCGACGATGTCGTTGCTGAGTTGGAAGTGGTCATAGTTTTTATCTCTTTGGCTTTGGCTGCGCGGTGTATTCAAATGTGTGCTTGTGTTTTGTTCATTATTTATTTACTTATTTATAGGAGCAAGAATCCAAGTAGCCTACAAAATGTATACTACTTTTGCATTTTCGAGATAAAAATGTCTAGATACAGCATTGTCAAACCTAAAACTTAGCTACTGTACTTTTTTTTTTTTCCTCCAAAAGACCCAGATATACTACCTTTTTTTAACAAAATATACTATACTTTATAATAATGTATGACCACTGGCGTTCCATCTTTGAAAGCACTTATTCACCCTATTAGTTATAGCTTTTGTTTTGTTTTGTTTTGTTTTTTTCTTTTCTTTTATCAGAGTTATAACTAATAATAAATTAATAATAATAAATTTGACGCGGAAAATAGAGAGTAGCACTGGCGTTTGCCAGCGGTGACGAACTTAGGCATCCGTAACGTTTTTATACCATATTCGGTATGAAACTGACATGTCATTGGTATATCATTAATTTCTTTAAAGAGCTTAGTCACACCACGCTCAGATTTGATCAACTCATTTATATATGATAAAAAATAAAAACTAAATAGATACAAAAAATAAAGTTCATATTATTTAAATAATTAAATATTTTTATTACTCTAATAATTATTTCATCATAATGACATTACATTGAAAATTAAGATTTTATAATATGTAACTACTATGTTATTATCCCATATAAAAGAGAACCAACAAAGCCACACCAAACACGTCTGTTTGCCTTCTCATCTGTCTGCTGCATCTTTCTTCTCCGGGGAGATTACCAGACAAGTGAAACCGTAAATGTTTGGAAAAATTCTTGCGGTCCCACAAATCTTGTGAACCCGTCTGCGATTACGAGGCGTACTAATATATCAAATATAAAGAATAGAAGAATAAACCAGCTGGAGTCACGTCCAGTCTGATCATCGTTCAGAGCGGCATGTTTGCAGACAAAACAAAATTGGCATCCGTTAACAGGGAAACAACACACGCTCTGCAGCACAACCTTACAGTCTTCTAGTTCATGCACACAGCTCTTTACAATGCCAAGATTAGAAGAAATTGATAATTACAGAGCCAGGCAAGATGCCATGCAGCAACAGGCTCTACCTAAATTAAACGTTACATAGTGGAATGGAGCATACAATAAAAAACTATAGAGATTCACAGCCATAGCCTAACGCAGAAATCATGAGATGACAAGCACACCTGGCTTTGTCAGCTACGCATGCATTTTCCTACTTCCTGCCACAAACAGAAAACTTTTAGGCAATAGCGAGAGAGTAGTGAAGAGCATCAGACTATGCAGTAAACTAAACAACTCTTACAGCAACTGCAACATTCTTAATCCCATAGAAATGTCATACCTTCAGCTAAAATGGCATCATGACCATCAACCTGTTGTGGAACATCCTGACCACCAGCGAAGGGTTTCCAAGGAACATCCAGCACTCCTAGTTTAGTCACCAGCACAGTGCTCACACCAGTGACCGGGGGAATATTCGAGTCATCCACCTCATGATTTTCATCCCCAAGCTTTGTGGCATTAACCTCATTGGTTGGACAACAAGGCTCAGCCTTTTCACCATCACAAAGAGACACTACTTTTTCACCATCAACATTTGCATGACAAGATTCTTCCTTTCCATCATTGCTACCTGCACGACAAGAATCTGCACTTTCACCTTCACAAGCTGCCTGACATTGTTCTGCTTTTTCAACATTGTGAGCAGAATAACATGAAGATGCTTTCTTGTGTTCTCCAACAGCATGGCATAGTTCTGCCTTTTCATCTTGGCCAGCTGCATGTGAAGTAGGACAGTAAGAGAGGATACAGGGAAAAAGAGAAAATAGGAAGGGAAAGAGGGCAATGGGGGTCTTTTGGGGGGCCACCCGGGAGAAGTGGGATGGTGTGGTTTGGGGGTGATGGTTAGGTGGGAGGCAAAAACAAAGAGATAATGGGGGCACAAAAGAGAGTGGAGAGGAAGAATTGTGAAAGATAACAAAAGAAACTAGACGCAGTGAAAAATGATGTCATTCCACAGTCGTCTATGCAAGTCTGTCATTTATGCAAAGGAAAAGACAAAAGTAGCCTTCAACCAAAATTCCTAAATCAAAACAAAACTCAGTCTACTCTGCAAGTCAAAACTTATCCCCAATTTTCCTCCTATGGTAAATATGCCCAGATTGACAATAAGGCACAGATGGCTCTGCTTTTTCACCTTTGCCATCTGCTTGACATGGCTCTGATTTGTCATCTTTGCCAGCTGCATCATAGGCCTGGGAGTGATCAACCTCACCATCAACGTGACATATTTGCATACTTCCATGCTCAGTAGCTACATGGAGAGACTCTGGGTGATCATGTTTTCCATCCGGAGAAGAAGAGAGTATCTGACCATCTTTGATAGCTACAGTGCATAATTGAGAATGAAATTTCTCAGCATTTGCATCACATTGCACTTCACTGTCATCCCACCTCCGCTTCCTACTTGTTTTCTTGATAGTTCTGTCCCTTTTCCTGACTCCCTTCACCAGTTTAGCATGTGAATTGTCAATATCTAGGTATGGATGATCCACCTGACAGTTAATGAGGCATAGGTGCATTGGATCAGATCCAACTGCAGAACCATATACCTTCGCTTGGTCATTCTCTTCAACTATTTGATGTTGAACCAGATCAACTTTTGACTTACATTTGCCATCAGAGTTCCTTCTTATGTGCTCCTTTTCCTGTACTCTTTTCCCCTGAGAAATTTGCAAAGTCTCTGATGGTAGGATTGAAACTTCAATCTGGTCTCCTAAACAGTTGTGTGCGATAGCCCTGATCCTTGATATTGACTCAATTTGTTGGGGATCCAAACCCACTGTCAAGAATGTATCTGCTATTTGTGCTATATCTCTTAAGGCAGCATTCTGCAAAGTAATTATCAAACAAAAAGGGAACACCGATAGAGAGAGAGAGAGAGAGAGAGTACAGCATATTGATTACTTTTTTTTCCCAACCAATAAAGACCAAAGAACTAGGAAGATAATTACCATCCTCTTCTTTTTTGTTCTGAACTTCACTGTTCTCTGAAACTGAGGTAAGGGAGAAACAGGCCTTCCTACAAATTTACGAGTGATCCTCAAATACCAATGCTTGTATTCACTTTCATCTATGTCATTATCACTGTGGACAATATGGAGCCAACGGGCTGACCATTCATTAAGCTCTACCTCCATCTTCTCCGATAAGTTAATCCCACTATCAATTCCACGACTCTTTCTCTCCCATAGCTGTACATCTTCTGGAATTCCTTGAAGCATGTCATGCTGCCGCAAGCAACGATCTGGGAGGTGTCTTTCTGCCTTGTCAAAGCAGATTAACATCGTCTGCGATCTCCCAAGAATCAAACTAGTCCTGATGTCTTCTGGTATTAATGTACAATTCATATACTTGTAAGGAAGCCACTCCACCTATATGGTGACACCCCATTAACTTAAATATTGAGCAACTTGAGGCAACAAGCTTGTCTACAGAAGATTATCTTCTTGCTAATGTGGGCCCTAAAAGGCAATAAAATTGAATAGCATTTGAAACTTACCTCAGATGGCTTTAAAAAGTCCAATGCTTTACGATAAAAAATTATGTCACGTTTCACTGTTGTAGCACTCTGTTTCCCCTTCCACCTAAGTACAAATGGAAAACAGTC
This sequence comes from Kandelia obovata, assembly GCA_021464305.1. Taxonomy (NCBI): domain Eukaryota; kingdom Viridiplantae; phylum Streptophyta; class Magnoliopsida; order Malpighiales; family Rhizophoraceae; genus Kandelia; species Kandelia obovata. Next base: position 35,127 of record CM038482.1, read on the forward strand.
ATGGGCGGGCTCTTGATAAAACTTTGGTCGACCAATGTTAAGATGAAAGTAACTCCAACACTGCAAAACAAATGATATTTATCATCAATTAATAAGATATTGACATCATCACCCCAATCAAGCCAAACGTTGTCGGATCTTATTGGTGAATCCTTCCACCTGTAAGCCCCCTTTTATATAAAGGTCACAAGATAGATGCAAGAAAAAGGGAAAGAAATAAAAAGGTTGCAGCCAACCTGCAATAATGTCAAACAACCGCTGATGGTGCACTGAGATTTAAGAGATGCTTTGCCAAGTGATCTATATAGAAAGGCTAACGCTGCTGCACCCCATGCATACTTCCCAGCTTTCTCAAAATCCTCAAATAGTGGGAGGTAAATAACAGGAACTTTATTCCCAGTAGTAGTCGAAAAAATTGTGCTCCCCACAAGGTAGAGAAGATAAGCACGGGTGTAACACTGAATATCTTCTAATGGTGCGTCCTCAGGACACTGGGAAAAGTACTCCTTTAACCAACTTAATTTCACCATGCCACCACTTTTGTATCCAGCCTCTGGTATTCTTCCAAGATATCTTTCACAAATTGACTTGCATGAGGTATATGTTACGCCTAGAACAGGTTCCCCATCAATTGGCAAACCCAGCAGCAATGCAACATCTTTGAGGGTTATGGTCATTTCTCCAATCTTCATGTGAAAGGTGTTGGTTTCTTTTCTCCATCTCTCAACTAGTGCAGAGATGAGTGGATTGTCCAGACTAATAGAAGGAAGTGTTCTTAAATACTGAAACCCAGCCTTCTCCACCAATTCAATCTGCTTTTGTGTAAGCCTCCATTCACCCAATTTTGAAGTGTGTTCATGGCATCTAAGAACACCACGCTCCTAGTAAAATGTTAAAACAGAGACACTTTATCATCAAGAAAAGTTAGGCAAGTAAAATTTTTGTTAAGAAAATAAAATTCACCTGCCCCTCCCAAACAGATGAAGACACATGGTTTTCCTGCCCATAAAGTACAGAAGGGTTGACTGGTCCAGGATCAGTTGCATCAGGTTCTGCCAGAGCTGGAAAACCATCAGTTGTTGGTCCAGAACTGGTTACACCAATGTCCATTAATGCTACTCAGTTCAAAATCCAAACAACAAAGTAACCATTAGCTCACACCGGGCATCATCTCTTGATATGCATTCTTTTGATGAATACCTTGGTATGCATACATGAACAAACAAAATACACCTTGAACCTGCTCACAAAGTCTCTTTCTCAGGCACCAAGAGATGCAAACTAAATGTTACAATCTTCAACTTGCATACTGCTGTAGATGAAATGTTTAGTGTCAAATAACAAAGGAAATTTGTACCCAGGTCACAAATGTATACATTCAAGGTATGTATCAGCAAAATTTCTATCCTGCCGCCCTCCCTTTCCATCAGTCCAAATATAAGTTCTTAGGATGGTATTGAATAAGGCTTCCATCTCTAATTGCATCGTGAGAGACACATCTCCTTATGCAAGAACTGGAATTCCAACCTTTCCTTACCCTATATGTGCCAAATGAGTAAAAATGGTTCCTCAAAATCCCACACCTCTGCCTTCAATAACATGTTACTACTAATCTCCAATGAACCCAGCATGGACTAGCCTCCAGAATACAACAAGAGCAAGTTATTCAAAAGTCCAAGACAAATAGAACTTTAAAAAGTCCTGAACAACGGAAATATCCATCCAATAGAAGGAAACCGAACTATAATACCAGGCTGTAATATTTAAAAAGGTGAAATTGAATGCCAATGATTCAAATCGAATGTCTTAGTTGCTAGTTGATAGTTAAGACTTTTTAAAGTGTTCTTCAGGTATTGCTTTTTCTTCTTCTTGTTTGAACTAAAATTTTGGCGACGAGTTAGTACGAAAGATGCAAAAACCAAAAACTAGGAAAACGCGGGTGCGGGTGCCCGTGTCAAAACTCAAATAAATAGGAACTCCATTGTTTGGTGTCCGAGTTGGAGAAAACAAAAAGAAAGAAAATTCCAACAGCATTCGGGTGGTTTTTAAAGAGCAGCCTGCATTGCAGGGCTCTCTGCGCTGATTATATTTATTGTATGCAAGGAAAGAGGACTAGACTAAAGATAAACCCTTCTTTTTCAATTATCATAATTTTCCAATTTCTGATAAACCAAACAAAGCCACCATGACGAATAGCTACACGGTAAAACCTTATCATATCGATCACAGAGAGAGAGAGAGAGAGAGAGAGAGGGGGGGGGGACAACTCACCACAACGACGATGCGCATTCCCCTCCGAGTTTTTACATTACCAATAGAAGAAGGAAAGGAAGCCCCTTAATCGGGATCGGATAAACCCCAGCCCAACCACACAAAACGACTGTGTCGTTTGCTGCTTTTGATATTATTTGTTTCATTTTCGAGTCACGTTTTTTCCTGTAATAAGATTATTATAAATTTGATTAAAATTTTTATTACGGATTGGTCAATTATGCCTTTTCTTTTTCTTTTTCGTGTGCTGCTGCACCCTGTGGATTACCTTTTCTAAGATATAATAAATTAAATTTTACGAAAAAATTGCTCAAATTTTATTTATTTATTTTTGTTCAGCATTTCGCCGCTTGGGGGGGGGATCCCAGACCACAGTTCCAGTCCCGATTCGATTTTTGAGTAGCAAATACCTTGACAGGACAGCCCCTGTAGCTCCTGAGTAATTTGAACGAAAAATATATATGATAAAAAAAAAATTAATAAGGGGTGGTACAAAATGAGACTCCTGCACAGGCCACACAAATAAATCCTGCTTATATATTTTACTGATCTACCCCAGCAATGCACCCCCATTCAATTACACTGGTTTAGTTTAACTTGGTACATCACCACCGTGGCAAGACTTAAGTTGAGTTTTGCACCACCACAATTCTTATTCTATAGTTGAATGAATGAACAGATGGTCTGCACAGAGAAAATAATGTAACAAAGAGAGATAAATAGGTCATAAATTTTACAGTAGCAACAACTTTCATGCCACTATGTTCTTCGCCCTAGCTTGGCTAAAGCTATAAAAAGACGCAAGATCCAACAAAATTCTTATAATGGTCAGCTGGGGAAATTCACATGAGTGAAAGAATATAACAATGTGAAAAATCCTAATCAGTAACATGAACCAACTCTGCTTGGCGACCTTCCAAAATGAAGTGCACTTTCAGCAGCGGAGCACATTAACCAGAATGACAGAGACTCGTACCATTCCATATAGGCACATAAACTATGAAAACATCCGAAGGAAGTTGTTTGCATATGCCATTGGCTTGACATCAGGGTGAGGCTGCAAAGGGAAATAAGAGAAAAAAATAAAACTCATAGCACCGTCCCACAATTTTGGTGATGAAATGAAAAAAAAAAAAAACACTAAATTCCACCATATGCACGCTCCAGATCATAAACTGTCGTGCTTTCCTTCTCCTTCTCCAAGGAGAAAAATAAGAAATTAAACTGAAGATGCAATGGTAAGAAAATGCTACTAACCACAGCTGAGTACGTAACAATGTTAGGCTTCAAATCAGGAGCTTCAAATCGAATAAAAGCACCCTTATTACCCATCTGCAAAGTTCAAGACATTACTCAAAATATGAAAGCACCAAGATAACAAATTTTCAACTCCCTAAATAGAACTTCCTTGATTTATCTCCAAAAGATTAAAGATGTGCTCACTTACAGCATCTGACTAAAATGAGGCAAACAGTGAAGAGAAAACATAAGAAATGAAGTATGGCAGAAATTTAAGTATTGCAGAAAGTTAAACATTGCAGAGCACTATACATATTCATAGGCCATACACCATTAGCCTATTGTTTCCTTTGATGCTACTGTTAACCACATATTATAGAGATTAACTGGACACTCTAAATAATGGAAAAAATTGCAAAATATATGCTGCAATAAAAGATATTGGAAGAGAAGGATAATCAAAACTACTTTTCTGTTAACAATCATGTCAAAATGAAAATACTCTATTTCACCAAAAATGCTGTGAAGATATGCTGCGTGATTTAGAGGAGACATTCAACCAAAAGAGAAAGAAAGGTGACATTTGAACAAACACAGGTTATATCATAAAAATAAGTCTGAAATGTTATACAGAGTACAAATGGCAATTTAGTCATTATGGAATCTTATCTTAAGCCAAGATACCATAACCTGTAGAAAAGGAAACTAGGTGGAAAAAATAATCTAAGGAGACCAGTGAAATATCAACTGCATGGAACATAGCAGTCTTCAGGCCATTGTGATTGCCACTCCAGACCTATTTGCTTCTTCTGCTTAGAACATAACAAATAGATACGGATCACATTGGAATTATTCTAAGGGTCCTTTGCATGATTTCCACATAAGATAGGCACACAGGGATGTTCTGCATGAAAACTAATATACGAATATATTTCACCTGTTAAATGACTAACATAAATTAGTCAATTGTTATCCTGAATTCAAACAAATAAAGTCAGACTAACTGGCCTGACATCCTCCTCCCTTTTTAGCATTAGATCTAAATGTGGTTCTGCTCCACTTAAAAGAAAGTGGCCCAGAATGCTCCACTTATCACTCCTAGGGCATTTAATAAAAAATATTTATGGATTTTTTAACATAAAAATTAACATCATACATAGAAGAGCTATGGAGAGAAACCTCATATTTCACCACACATTCACCACTATTTCAGCATCAAATTTTTTCTATTTTAAATTTATATCAAGCCCAATGTACAATAGAAAATAAATAAGATGCAAATTCCAATATTATAGAACATTTCTAGGATAGTGTTATATTACCTGATCACAATAATTTGGTGCAGAAAATACAGTAATAAGTCTACCATCATGCTCAATTTCATAGCCTTCATCCTTCACTTCATGTGATCGTACAACTAAATCTGTCAGTTGAGCAATATGTGAGAAGAAACCAAAGGAGGACAAGTAGTAATTTTGATACAGCCCACATTATTCTCGCCAGAAAGGATACCTAGATTATTTTCTTGTAAAAACTTATTTGTTACATCTCCTCCAAAAGAAAGGCCCACACCCCGCTTGCTAGGGCCCCTTCCAGGCAAAGGTTGCGGATCACTCCATAGTAATTCGCACATTAACCCTGATAAGGATCAAATGAAACAAGAGAAATAGGAGATGATATTTGAGATATTTAAAAGGTTTAACTTTGACCCCATTAAGATTTATAGCATCACCAACCTCCCTCTCTGCACAACTACATACATCCATCTATATTTATACATACCAGTTCCACTTATTACTTTGTTTGTGCCCTATTTATTATAAACTAAACATAAAATCTTGTAAACCCAACAACATTGCTCGTGCAAAGATTGAGATGATTGGAGATGATGAATGAATTGTGGATCTAAATGTCATGAATAAGAGCTGAAGGATTTGGTTGTACCAGTAAAAACAACAAAGTGATCTCATGTCAATACCATCAATTGCCATTATAGTCCTGGTTGTAGCTAAAAATGATGTAGGAACAGATACTGTAAGAGAAAATATAAAAATCAAAGTTCTTGAAACTAATTTCCTCATCCAAGTGCTAATTGGGTCAGTGATCTATCTGTAGCTTCTGAGCAATAGACAATGAAGAGCATCATAGAGGTTCTGCTTCAGTTTGCTTTCTTGAACTGATAGGATAATGAATAGAAAAGGTGACTTTGAATGTACTTTCTCTTGGACATTGTCACATCAGAAGATGCAACATAACAGATTCGCAAGCAAGCCTCAATAAGACTCCTGGAACCAGATGTCAAAATTTTGTAGGTAGAGATCCTATCAAAACCTCTTTCAAGAAATAGGTCATACTGGGGAATTTTGTTCCCAAATATTGGAATATCGATCTAATTAGAGCAATTCCTCCCACTGGTCTCATTGTACCATCTCTTGGACGAGGAAGAGGCTGATCTCATCTATTTACAGGATCAGCTGCAAGATCTTTATGGTCTTAATTGTAGAACAAGGGCACCTCAACACACAAGACTTCCAGTTTGGGAAAGTGCCAAATGGACACAGCCTTACCCCTATTTTCACGGGGAGACTGTTTCTAAGACTCAAACTTATGACACCTAGGTCACAATGAAGTAACCATAATGTTGCACCAAAACTACTAGAGCACACAACCACACACAAATACACATGCTTGTATTTGTATGAAGATGAAAAATGTAAGCACCCTCTCTCCTAGTTTCCATAGCACCATACCCAACCCCACCACCCTTTTGTCCCCCACCCCAGCACCCCCTTTCACCAGCCCCACCCCTGTCAGAAGGGAAAAGAACACAGTAACATCAATCTTCAAGATTAAGTACTTACCATGCTGAGGAACTAAAGGAATAACTCTAATTGCAGTTTAGTAACCATATTTCAGTGCATACAACTCGCATAGGAAGTTAACAGAACCATGCTAATTGCCACCACCTACCTGCAAATGGGTGCCTAGTCCAGACAATTTAATTATAGGATAAACTGAGAACACTACTCTTTCATGTACCCAAACCTTCAGATCAAACCCAGAGTTCTAGTATCAATGCTAATGAGGTTAGGAATTACATAATACAAATAAAGTTGAAAAAGAAAAAGAAAACGGCCTACCTTCCTCAGGGGGCTCACGAAACCGATCAATAGCTTTAATGTCTGATAGTTTCACCCCATCAACACTAAACAGACCTCCATGAACAACAAATATCTTTTCATTTATCACATGAGCCAAAGGTAAACAACAGAAGACTTCAGCAAAGAGTTCCACAAATGTTTCGCTCAACTTGGATCTGACCTCACCCTCAAAACCATATATCTTGTTCATGCTCTTGCTTTCATGATTTCCTCTGGAAAGATGTACAGCTGAAAATTTTGCAAATGAAAGTGGACTTTAAGATGAGAATGGAACAATTTTGTATTGAACTCCAATTAAAATTCCAAAGTAGAACTGCAGTGTATAGCAACATGTCCTTGTAGAAACGCAAAAAGAGAATAATTTTGCAGAAAGTAAACAAAGCAATTGTCAAAAGAATCAAAGAAGACTCACCTGATGGACACATGCACTTAAATGCAAACAATGTGAGAATGACTTCCACTGAAAATGATCCTCTATCAACAAAGTCACCATTAAACAGGTATGGATTCTCTTCTGAAGGAAGCCCATTAAGCTCAAAAATATTTAACAGGTCATAGAACTGCAGCAATTGTAAAAGCAAATAAAACACATGAAATAAATCACAAAATAAAATGCAATCAAAGATGAATAGCTCAGAACATGAAAATTTTTGGTTTGTATGCTGCAACAGATATGGCAATTCAACTCGCTATGAAAAGGAGGATGCAAGATGTTAATATGTACTGCATAAAATAAGACTTGAACACTCATCAATGAAATTACTGAGGGACACCACCATCCAGTATGTTGTGGTATGATCAAAGGTGAGAGTCAAATACTAGGAACAGCATCTCCAATTGCCAAAAAAAGATCTTTCAATTAATTTTTAAATGAGCATGAAAAGTATTAGATCTGCAGCAACTCTATAGCTTTGGCCATGCACTTCAGAAAGTAACTGTGAACAGCATAATGACTAAATCACGAATTAGTCTACCAACTTGCCAAATGCACAAGGCATACTAATTTGATCTCATTTGCACCAAAGGATGTACCATACAGAGTTTGGAGGTGACATTAAGCATTTCCCTTAAAAACCAAGTGCCGTTCTACTATTTTGAAAATGCAAAGGTGATTTGATTACCTGACCATGTACGTCACCACATACAGTGAAGTGCTTGCCATCAAAAATATTAATATCAATGAGAGAAGGAAGAGCTTGCAACATTTCTCTTGTTTGCAAGACGATTTGGAATGCATACCTACAACATCACCCAAACATTAGCTCACAGATAATATGCAAATCAAAGTGAGCATCATTGTTGATCATACCGTTTGTGTAAGCACTTCTGATTCTTGAAGTCCTCCATCATTTTCTTAACAAAATCTAAAGTGACATTATCTCCCCCTATCCTTGCACCAGAGTATTGTGGCTCCACATCTACAATAGAAAGAGAACAGCATGTTCTTTAAATCTGGAGAGGGAAAAGCACCTGATGAAGTTATTTCTCATATCCACCCAAATGTGGCAGCCTATGCACTTGATACCATATATATGTAACCACAAAAACCTTTTAACTTCAAGTTCTTCCTTTCTCATACCCCCCCCCCCCAAAAAAAAAAAAAGATTCTCATTTTAGACCACAAATTAGGACTACAGCTCAATCAAACCAAAGCAAACAACTTCCTTCAGGAGCCATCACACAAAGAAACTGCAGACAGCACTACAGAGTGGCACTTGCCATTACAACAGAATAAAAAGCAGAAACTCCACCCAGATTGACCCACTTAACCTCCAACAGAAGTATTTTACCATTAAAGGTACTTCCATTTCCTTTACAACATTATTTAATTCCTGACACAATTATTCATTATATAATAAACAGATCTTATGGTACACTATATCTTACAGTGCTCTTCTAAAGTAGGAATGCCAACAGCTTAAATAACTCAACCACTTTCATATTAGGGATTGCAAAAAATGGATTGCAACAAGAATACTTCATTAACCATGAGGCCAAACCTAGGTTAATTATTTGTCTCTTGCTAAAGAAACCCCTAACCATGACGGCAACCCACAAACATGCTCCTAGGGCCACGACTATCGCCATCAATATTGCCACCACTGTTGCAGTTCTTGCTATTCCCAACATCATAGCTGCCGCCACAATCAGCACTGCTACTGCTACTGATGCTATGGCCAATTGGGTCAGCATAGATGATGAACTGGGTCCATTCCCTATGATGATAAAATATATTCACAACATTCTATAAGTATTGTTTTGTTTAAGAAAGGCAACCACACTTAGTAATAGTCACAGAGCTCATACTAATCAAGATTATTGTGAAAACCATGCCCATGAAGTTTATAAATCAAGGACCTTCTTCAGGGAAAAAAAAGGCCTAATGCTTGGGCACAATTTTTTTTATTATCCAAATTGACCCGAACTATGAAAGCATTGAATTTACAAATATTGAATTAGGGAGATGCCACCACATGATAGTATGTTTTGCAACCAAAAACAGAATAACAAAAAACAAAACTAAAGACTAAAGTGTCTTAAGTAAATCATTGGGAAAAGAAAGTACAACATGGAGACTAATGTCATCATTTTTTTTCTTGGAAAAAGCAGCCATACTTCAGCAATCTCAACTTAAGATCTAGCAAACTTTCAAAACAAAGGAAGAAAAAAAACAAAAGAGGTTAATGAATTAAACATGGTCATATTTTCTTCCTTGAAAAGTTTACTTTTACCACAAATCCCTACTTGTTTAAGATCCAAATATCACTCTCAATATTACACAACTACTTATGAAGGAAGTGCAAATCAACTTGCAGAAGAATTGTACCTATAGAATGAAAATCAATAGAATCAGCTACTGAGCGTCTTTCAGACTCAGGTACTGCAATTGCTTCTTCAAACTTAAGCTTCATTACTGCCTTTTCACATTCCCTTAATTTCTTTGTAGCATCAGGATCATTTGGACAGATTTTCTTGACCTAAATAAAAATATGAATACAAGCATAAAGACATGTCATGAAACATTTTGTTCCAGAGAAGAAATATACAAATTCCCCTCATGAAAAGTGAAGATAAGTTTGTCAGGATGTGTCAGAGATTCAAAGCAAATAATGAGTATGTCTGCTACAGATGGAAAATCAACCAAATTTGTCTTCGTTGAGCCATTTTCCTAATCTATCTGACAACTTTGTTTGTAAACCTATCACTTATGACATAGTCTAAATGCTGTACTAGAATATACTGCACAATTCAACTATTACTAAAATGATTTTGATTATCATTATATCCAAAAGATGAAGCAGGAGATCAAGGAAGGTTGAGTGGAAGTGTTACTAAACTGTCACATTGCTCTTTTTTTCCCTGCTGATACTAGGACCATTTTATAAATGCTAATCTTGACCATACAATCAGCTATTGCTTGAAACCCAATAAAAGCTAACAAATTCAAAGTGAAGAAAATCTCGCTGGCATGAGCAGAGGGCTAAAATGATTCATTAAGCAAGGCTGTCAATGGAAAACTACATAATAGCACCTGAACTGAACATGACTATGGACAGGGAATGCCATAAAGATTTGACATACCATGCAAACACCTAGTAACAAAAAGTTAAAGTACAAACTGCAAGAGGTCAAGGATGTTTGATGCCTACAACTGTGAAAGATGCTTTTGGACAACAAAAGACAACAGGAACCCAACAGTATATGTACAAACAGTTTGAGAGAAGGGGTTTCATGGTAAATGACGCAAGCCAAATAACTGTGTTGATAGGTAGGGAAATAAATAGAATAGGACAAAATATTCATCAGTACTCTATATAAGGCATTGAAAATAAAAGCCAAGGCAATCTTACTGAACAAAATACCTGCTGGAAGTCCTTTAGTGCTTCTTTGAATTTTCCCATGGAGAGATAAGCAGCACCCCGTCTGTAATAACCCTGTAATTTAGATAAGGATCAGACAAGACCATCATCCATAGTCATGGATATCACATTAATTTCCAGCATAGAATACATGCCTTTGAATACTTAGGATCAATTTCGATAGCCTTCGAAGCATCCTGTATTGCACTGCCATACTCCTCCAGTTTAGTGTGGGCCAATGCACGATTGGCCCAGTAAACAGCATTCTGACCATTTAGTTCAATTGCTTGTGTATACAAATCAATAGCCTGAGCATATTTGTGGGCTGGGAAGTAAATTGACAAGAACTAGTTTTAATGTGCAGAAATAGCATGAAAGAGATGGATCAATACTTAAAGTAAAACCACTTAGAGCTTTATTAGACGTTGTTTGTTAGAAGGAGACCAATATACTACAACGACAAGTAACTACTTACATTGGCAGCCAAGAGTAAACAAACTAAGAACCAAATTAAGTGGGATGAAACAATACCTTTAAATGCTTCATTAGATAGAACTTTTATTTCTTCAGCTCGTGATACATCAGTATTATCAGTTTCCATATTTACCGTTATTGGGTATTTGAAGGAGAGTTGAATGTCAGCAAACAATAGAATCCATCAAGTCTCTACTGCCCTTCTAGTATACATTCATTTCTGTGGCAAAAGAACACAAACCACAGAATTCACTGCCTTGACACACAAAATATTAAAAAAGGAAAAAAGGTATCAAAAGGCCATATAAAATGACACAGAGCACTTAGTGTATGAAACTAATAAATTAGCAGCAATTCCAAAATCAGATTGTTTATATTAGGTTTGGTACATATCACAAGGAAATTAGTAGTTTCGAACAAATAGCTGTATATTATAATATAACCTAGAAATCTTTAGAGAAAAAAAAAAACAGAGAGAGAGAGACTTCAGTAGCGTCAATAGAGAGGGGCCAAAGAATTTTAAGCAAAGGTTGTGGAACATTGAAGTTCATAACTAACAGGACAAAAAAATAAAATACGATTAAAAGCTGAGTCATGTCCCTCTCTGTTTTACACAAAGTTAGCGTCTTGTAACACAGAAGATAAGAAACATAGCAACTGATAATTGCGACTTTTATTTTGGACGTTCGAATCAGAAATTTGAAAAATAAATAAATAAAGAAAAAGGAAAATTGTTTCCTGGGGTTTGGTTGGGGAGGCAAAGAAGAGAGTAATAATTTACAAGAAAGAGGAGAAGCATTCATGCTAAAGAACAACGACTGCAAGAAAGAGTCGTAGCAGCACACCCCGGAGAAGAAGAGAAAAAGTCTCTCTGTTCCTGCGTCCGCGCCAGTAAAGTGAGTTCTTGAGCCAGTCTGTGGGTGCGAGCGAGTGTGTCTGAGAGAGAGAGAGAGAGCGCGAGATAGAGAGAGAGAGGGGGAACCCTAGATCAGGAGGACGGGACAGAAAGTAAAGCTTTTGTTAGGAGTCATTGAAATTTGGAATGTAATAATGAAAATAATAATAATAATAATAATAAGAATTTGCCGGGAAGGGATGACAGGACGGCGCCTAGGAAAAAAACCTCTATAGTCTAGACAGAGATAGAGAGAGAGAGAGGCGGGGAGCTGATTAAGTTTCCGTCCGTCGAGGGACAGGGTCAGGTTTGGCGGCGGTGCTTCTGTATTTTTTGGGTCTAATAATTAGATTGGAGAGAAACAAGATCTGAGACATGTATTGTATGTTACTTATATAACAAACAGAATCATGGAGGCGAAAGTCCAAAACTGGCGAGTGGTGAGTGGCGGCGTGCGTCGAATTTTTCCCTTATTATTATTGGCATTCCTCTCATCAAAGTAAACAGTTTCTACCTTTTTTTCAAGCTTTCCGCTATTTTTCTCTTCTTCTTCTTCTTCTCCTTACTATTATTATTATTCCCACATCAATCAGGAAATACCTCTGCCAAAATCCGATTACAAATCCAAAATGATACGGGAGGATTTTTCATCTAGCTGTAACAAATTTTTAAAAGCAATATGAAATATTACCGTTATTATTATTATTATTATTACATAATAGGCTATCAATGGTTAAAAAAAAGAGAGAAAAAGAATAAAAAGAAAAAGAAAGAAAGAAACGACTTACGGCCGTCTCCATCTCTCTCCCTGTTCTCTTTTCTCTCCATCCTTCCTGAGAGTCTACTTTTTTTCTTTTTGTTATTTCTTCCATTATTGTTATTATTATTATTATTCTATGATCTATACTACTATTCTCCCTGCCCCGCCTACCTTCTTGTTATTCTTAATTTTCCAACTTTTTTCGTTTCCGCTTCCGCTTCCCATCCATCAATAAAACCTAAATAATAATAATTTAAAAAAAAAAAAAACAGAAAACATCCACCGCCGCCACGATCAAAGAGAGGGAGAAGAGAAAGATTTCTTCTCTATGGACATAACCACATCATCGGCCAAGTTTACTCTGGGCAAGCAGTCGTCGCTGAAGCCGGAGCCAGGGGCGGCGGCCGCTCAAGAGGTTGATGGTCAAGAACAAGGAGACGACGCGGCGGTGGACCCCAGGATACGCCTAATGTACTTGGCCAACGAGGGGGATTTGGAAGGGATCGGGGAGATCTTGGACTCCGGTACTAATGTCAATTTCAGAGATATTGACGGAAGGACCGCTCTTCACGTCGCTGCTTGCCAGGGTTTAACCGAGGTTGTCCAGTTGCTCATCGACAGTGGTGCTGAGGTTGACCCCGAGGACCGCTGGGGCAGTACCGTACTATTCCTTTCTTCCCTACCCATCCCTTTCTTTCTTTCTTTTTCTTTCTAATTATTATTATTATTATTATTATTATTATTATTATTATTATTATTATTAACACAATAATTCAAAAAAGAAAAAGGTTTGGAGAAGTGACAATAGAACCTTCAGTTGTTGATGCTTGTTTCAATGGTGTTGCGAGTCTCCTGATAGACTTCCCAATACTCATTATTGTTATGGACTTCTGGCTCGACTGCTTGAAATAAGCAGTCAATAACGACGAATCGACTTCAATCAATCTATCTATCTATCATTAAAAATGAAAGAATAAAGGAATCGATTTCAAATAAGGCCTTTTTGCTTTGTCATTAAATGGTATGATGAGAACTGTAATAGTGGTAGCAGCATTCTGGTGTTAGGTAGGCACATCTCCCAAATTAATCTGGCAAAACCTGAAATTACCATCGTCCCATTGCCCAGATTATAGTTTCTTTTGTCTAAAAAATTGAATTGGAAGGACACCAACGTCCAACATTGAAACGGTGTGCGAAGCCCCCCTCCCCCGGGCCCCCCACCCAAAGAAAATGTAAAAGTTAACCTTTGATGGAACTTTAATCCTCAGATAAAACTAGCCTTACGTTGGTTATTGTATTCCATTACAAATATGGTTTCCAAATGTTTCTGTGATGATTAGGAGTGGTATATTTTGGGAAATGGCCTTAAAGTTATGTTTGAAATTCAAATTTCAGATTAATTCAAGGTATACATACCTTGGGATGCTAATTTTTTTTCATTTCTGGTACATTTCATAAGTCTTTTTTCAAGCCACCTTATTGGATCTGTGAGTCCCAGAACAATGACAGAAGTCCTTTATGGCTGATATAACAGCCACTTGCAGATGCAGTATATTACAAAAACCATGATGTGATCAAGCTTCTAGAGAAGCATGGTGCAAAAGCCCCGGTATACTCTGAATGTCATGTCCTTATGCTTTTGTTTGATATTTCTACCATGCCAATCTATATATCATATGTTATTTTATTCCTGTCATACTAGATAGCTCCCATGCATGTCCAAAATGCTCGCGAAGTCCCAGAGTATGAGATTGATCCAAGTGAACTCGATTTTTCTGACAGCGTTAAAATAACAAAGGTAATCTAGTCTTCCTTTGCCTTGGTGGTTTAACATCTCTCGATAGTTGTCAGTCTTCAGTAATGGCATTGGTCTATCAATTTACTTTTGCATTAACTTCAAAGATGTACGTGATAATGTTAGGCAGCTTGCACACTCTGAGCCTAAAATCAAGCATGACTTCTAGTGTGACATGTTCCTTGCCCTGCAAGTTGTGATGATGTTAAGAAGACCTGCTGATTATGATGGCACACACTTGAGCATGTGCATGGTAAAAGGTTACTGAACAAAATAATAATAATAATAATAATAATAATAATAATAATAATAATAATAATAAACAAAACAAAACAAAAGGAAGCCATTATTCTGTTATCGCTGGGAAGGTGGAAATGAGAATTAAATCTTTCAATTTGGCATTTCTAATTAATTTGCTTGTGGAGATCAAGGGAGAAATAAGGAGAGAAGGGGAAGAAGAGGAAGCGAAAGGGAAGAAGGGCGGAAAGAGAAGGAAAGGGACCCGCTCGCTTTGGAGAGAGAAGCAACGGCTAGAGAGAGACAGGAAAAAATAACTCAGTTATCTCAATGAACAAAATGCCACATGTTTTTCACATAACAAAGGACATGTAAGTACAAATAGCCTACCCCTGAAGAAGTTAAGAATAATGAAAATGAAATAGATGACAAGTATAATGCATGCCTTAAGAAAAACTCTACATGAACCTAATGTAAAATTCTAATTGGTAGTTTCTCTCATCAAGTATTGTTCTTGAAATCTTGTGTACTGGCAGGTCCCAATTCTTGAAACTCAAATCTGCATCAAGGCTGCAAGGGCCAAGATATTGGCAACTCACTTTATGATTGATATTTCATTAATAATATTTCAAAGGGTATTGGTGCCATGCATGTGCTTGTTTTAAGATTGGAGGGTCTATGGCATTTTATATGATAGATGTAATCTTTTATTCACCATTGAGCCATTCGTTTGTAAGTGAACAGATCAGTGTAGCACTCATAAACAACATATCATCTCTCTCTTTCTCCCCCCCTTCCCCTGATGTTTTTCTCCTTGCCCCCAGAAAAACTAAATATTGGAAGGAAATTTTTGGTTGATATTAATACTGCATCCATTGACTTTCATTTATGCATCATGGGTATCGTTTGGCATCTAATTTCAAAATATGTGAAAGAATTATGACAAGCTGGAGTGTCAAAAGACTGCTTTCTTCCTGATATCTACTTGACATTGAGCTGGAAACTTTACAGGGAACCTTTCGCATTGCACAATGGCGTGGAATTCGAGTTGCCATTAAAACACTAGATGAGGAACTATTCACTGATGATTATAAAGTGTGCGTGGGTCTTATTTCATACTTGGTGTTTTATTTTGAATTTTTTTCACATTTCTTTATTAACTATATTTTACCTCACTCCTTTTTTCAGAAGGGCTTTTAGAGATGAGCTTGCATTGCTTCAGAAGATACGCCATCCAAATGTTGTCCAATTCCTGGGCGCTGTAACCCAAAGCACTCCAATGATGATTGTCACAGAATATTTATCTCAGGTTAATTTTCAGTTCTAATTGTTGACATGTTTAGTTTGGCACTTGCCTGAACTGTTGTTCATTTATCTTTTTAGCTCTTATAGGTTTGTTTTAGTCTACTCCATTATATACACAAACCTTTGCCCTCCCATGTCTCTATTGGGGAAATTATGGCTCCAATTATGCAGCAGAGAGTTTTTGCAATCATAGCAGTTTTTTTGTAAAAATTTAAATTTTGTATATTTAAAGTTGAGGATGGGGGACATTGGAATGGATAAATTGGAAGCAACATCACTGCATCAAATTGTAAAATTCAGGCCATAGCATTATAGAGGCAATTTTTATATTTGTTTATGCATCATTATTGGTGTTGCTCACTTGTGCTTGTACTGCTGCATATGTGATGCTATCAAATTATCCTGTGTCTGAGTATATTCATGTTTGGAGTGCTCTTTTTGTGCATCTTGCAGGGAGATCTTTGTGCATATCTGAAGCTAAAAGGTGCATTAAAGCCTAGAATAGCTGTGAAGTTGGCACTTGACATTGCTAGGTAGGTTTACTACTTTAGCGGTTGGACATTAGTGCTTGCTTTGGAGGTTTTCAATTATCCATGCATAAAATTATGTTTCCAAGCATAACTTCTAAGTTTGAGACCACAAGTTTGTTGTTTTGTTTCCACAAAAATATGCATCTATTTACTTCAACTTACAGTTATTCATATCTAATCAATCAAAATAAGGCAGTTTTAGGGTCAGATTTGATTAAGCTGGTATCTCTCTGCATATTGAGAATGCCTATTTGGTATTTGCAGAGCTACCAGAAAGAAAATAGTACCAAGGAAAATCTTCTGTTCTTTGAGTATGTTGATTTTTAAGTTCTCGGTGTAAAGTGAAAATAAAGGCTATCTGTCAACTTGCTAATGGCATAACATTTGTTATTGTTTACTTCTCTTACAGTTTTCCTTTATAGTCTCCACTTTATACAACAGGAAAACCAAGAGTTGGATTTAACTTAATGACTGCCTGACCATAAATCATTAGAGAAGAATATGGTGAAAACATTTCTTTTGCATAATAACAATCTATTATAAGAATGGGCCATTAAATGTGACAGAGAAGAGTCAACTGTTATTGGTAACCAATTGTTAATCGTTATTCTGCATGCTCTGCAAAACAAATTTGGTTTTACTGCCTTATGCATATATAATTTAAGTTCTTTGGGGAACCCATGTCACTAAAGACTGCTATCTATCTGTATGCTAACGAGCTCACCGTAAATGTTTTGATACACTTTGCAGGGGGATGAATTACTTGCATGAGCATAAACCTGAAGCAATAATTCATCGTGATCTTGAACCTTCGTACGTTTTACTCTGTGTGCATTTATGAGCACTGGCAAGCATGCCTGTCATTGGTTCTTTTGTTAGCTTAATTTCCTCCCAATTGACATTCAAAGTGTTTGACATGGATTATGCTTCATATGTTCCCAATTGATTAAATTCTTTTGAAAGTTTCTTATCTTGGAGTAAGATAGCAGAAATATACTGCGGGATGATTCTGGGCATCTGAAAGTTGCAGACTTTGGAGTAAGCAAGATTCTGAAAGTTTCAAAGACAGTTAAAGAAGACAGACCATGCCAAGACACTTCTTGTAAGCATTCTGTTCTACTTTGGAGTTTGGATGATACTAAGTGTCTTTTCCTGTATTTGCCAATGCCTTCAACCTGGCAGGTTGTTGTTTGTTTACAAGTTATGCCAATATGCCTTGCCTTTTTTGAGCAGTCAAAGTTCAGTTCAATAATTTTGATATCATAGATTTTTGCTCCATGGTAGGCAGTATTTGCATCATGCAAGCCTGCAATACCACAGTTTTTTCTTCCTTTCCATTCCAAAATACCCCTAATGTGCAAACAGATACAATGTAATTCATAAAGCCAATGCTCATCTTTTCCATAAATGCTTTGTGGTGTAATATATATGTCTCTCCATCTGCAGGGCGATATGTGGCTCCAGAGGTTTACAGAAATGAAGAATATGACACTAGAGTTGATGTCTTTTCATTTGCTTTGATTTTACAAGAGGTCTCTCTCATTCTTTTTTCCTTTTCATACACATTTTTCTCATAAAATTGAATTGTACTGATCAATATTCTCGGCAATGTGTGCATGGAAGTAGTATATGATGTTATCCTGAATGGCGAGGAAGAGCAAAGATACTGATTATAAATTTTGGCATATTGTCCATAATTCTATAATTCAGTTAATTAGAGAAACTGTCCTCAGCTGTTGACTCCTAATGTTGAAAGGCAACATAGTACAGTATTTTTTAAATTATACATTCAGATAGATTTTGCACTTCATGTGTTAATAAATGTTTGTAATTTCTTGCTTCCTGGCTGAGTAAATGTTTGTAATTCCTTTTATGTGGCATCCTCTACCCCCCCCCCCAACAAATCACATATATATCCATACATACAGGTACATTTTTGGTGGCATGTAGACTTGGTTGAGCAGATCTACATATTGATGGCATGTCCAAACACCACTATTTTTCTTGTGCTATGTTAGCAAGGGCCGGCAAGGCTTCCCCAGTTGGGATAAAAGCCATCCTGTTGCTTCATGGGTTCAATTCTTTGAACGGAATCTTTACTTGAATCATTGTGGATTTCTGCACGCATATGTTATTTTTGTTCTTCATTTTTGTCATCTACATTTCCTATTCTATAGTTTGTTATACTTTGCATAAATCATTTCAATGGTCTACTCGTGAGCACTATTGACAATGTTAGCTTCCTCAAATCCACTCACCAAAGGTCTTTTTCCCCTTTTTTGGGGGGTTTGAGGGGAGGGTTGGAAGGAGGGCATTGGGGTGGCAGTGTGGTAAAACGGGTCATTTTGCTAATTTACAGAACACTGAGGGTTTTAGTTTATCTGCTGTTTCTGTAGATGATTGAGGGTTGTCCACCATTTCCCTTGAAACAAGAGATTGAAGTTCCTAAAGCATATGCAGCAAATGAGCGCCCGTCATTCAATGCTCCTGCAAAATGCTATGCACATGGACTAAAAGAGTAATTATTTTATGCATCCATGCTACTTGTCTTTGCGCTTGTAAAACCATTGGAAACTCCATGATAATGGTCAAGGTATGGTCAAGAATCATGCATCTTTTGTACAGATTAATAGAGGAATGTTGGAGTGATGAGCCATTCAGGAGACCAACATTCAGGGAAATAATAGCAAGGTTGGATGCCGTAAGCTATCAGCTTGCTCATGCAGGCCAATGGAAGGTAATAACTATGTGTTGTGAGATCAGGTTTCTTAGTTTCTAGGCACTCACATTTATATGCATGTCATTTGGTTTTAGGCCTCTTTGTCGATATATTCTGTAGCACTTTGATGGCATTGCTACATGATCTCACAATGGATATTTTCAACAGTAGTCAGTTGTTTTGGATAAGCAAACCAGGCTGGAGAAACTTACAATAGACTTCAAATGTTTGGGAGATCTGTGGGGATCTTGAGCCATTGTCCAAGCAAAATACATATCAAGAAAATTACTGAAAAGACCAATTTCAAATTATTGAAGGTAAAAAAAAAAAAAAAAAAGACAAAGCCATAGCAGAGGGGGAGAGGTGGATAGAAAAAGATACCCTTGGCTTTTTGGATTCTTGCTTATTTTGATGGTGGGATTACTATTTTTTGCTAATATATCCGTGAATGCATTTTGTTTTTTATCCTGTACATTTTTTAAACTGGCTAGGTTTGCGGATATGGCATTGAGTTCTGTGCCATTCTTTAATGGTTTGTACCTTGCAGAATGGGCCGTTTAAATGTCTTCCTAACTTCAAGGCCATGCTAAAGAGAGATCGTTTGAATCCCAGCAGTTATTCCTCCAGATATATGAGTCGATGAGTAAATGTTGCCTCAATGAATACCTAGTTTAATTCCTTTCCCTGACATCAAATGAGAAATCTCTTGTTGGTGGATGCCTTCAGTGATGCTACTAGCTCATTGTGATCAACACATATGCCTGTCTTGTTCAGCTGGTTTCTATCCTATCAGCCGACTCATACTGGCGCAGCGATATAAATACGTGAAAGGCCTCATATTGTGTGAAAAACAGAACTCCAAGGGAATTAATCTGAAAGCACTGTTGCATCTTTGACTACCTTTTTGGATAGCAAATCTGAATTTGTAGCAATCAAGTATAGGTGTTTTGGTCATTTAAGCTCTTTGGATGGTGGTTATCTGATGTTCTCTGGGTTTCATGGATTTTGTTTCCAGCTTTTGATGACTGCTTTAAAAAAATAATTTATTTTTTTTTTCAAAAATTTTAAATTCAGTGTCAAAAATTAGTAAATATATAACTAAATTAACAGAATGTGTAACAAATTTTAAAAATGTTGATTGATATTTGATTGTATATTTTTTGTTCCCAGTTGCGTGTTTCCTATTTTGAGCAGAAAATTAAAGCCAAATGATCTGGTCATAACTTGCATATTATTTATGGCATGCGCACCCAGAGTTTTTGGTTGTACGTAATCTGGCTTTGCCTCTATAATGTTACCGAGTTGATCGAATCAGGCTTTTCGCTTGTGGTTTCAAATTTGGGCACTCGGTCCGCCCCCTCCTACCCTCGACCAAAAGCGAAAAGTCCATGTAGGTGAGATTCAACTCGAGGATCGGCTTGATGCATTTTGATTGGAAGATTTCTCTGGATGTTATGCTCCACGCAATTGCCAACCATATGTAATGCGATATCAAACGACGTGCAATCTAGAATATCTGCAATTGTTATACGGGAAAGTCGAGCACACGAGGTGGGTCGGTATCGGTCCTTTGTCTGCAGCGACAGTGCTGTCAGTTTAATGAAAGGTTTATTGCTTCTTCTCCTCGGCAGGCAGTTGGCTGCCAAAACAAAACACGAACAATGAACAAAAGTATAATCCATTTTGCAGCTGATGCGTTGTTGATTTGTTGAAATTTGAGAAAGCAAGGCATTTTGAATACAGAAGGACACGCTTGAGAGCGCCGCGCGGCTTCCCTGAAAGGGAAAAGGAATGCGGACACCCCGATTCTAGGTTACAATGAGCTATTTACATATGCTATGATATGATTCTTGTGATTCCTCAATAAAGTTGATTATCCGTTCATGAAATATTTACCTGATATTTGACAGAGTCACCACATGGAAAAAAATAAATTTCATTTCAAAGGTACTCGGGAAAATTTTGCAGCACAGCATCAAGGTAAATTTATTGGCACACCTAAGACATTTGCTAGACCAATAAACCAAACAAAGACAATACAAGGACCTGAAATAAAGCAAGCAATGAAACACTAGCATGCCATTAGATCTGTTGAGCTCTCATAATCGACAAGAATGCACAAAGAACGCTCCTCTTACAGTCATTTGTAAAACTTCCTGCGATATGTATGAAGTGCAGGAGGGGGTTACAACACAAGATCTTCCACCAATTGAAATCTAAATGAAAACCAAGAGAGATCTTCGCTTTCCCATTGCTTTTTCATTGTCCAACACCTTAGGAACAGTGAAGTATAGCGTCCCAAGCCTCCCTTGATACAAGTCGGATAATTGTTAGATGTAACTTCACTCTTATTTTTACAAAATGATCATTTTTATGACTTGAATATCTAACCTTCAAATCTCAATGGAATAACTCAACTGTTTTCATTAACAATTGCCCATTTCTGCTCATCCAGATTATGGACTGAGGTTGTACCTTGTAAAAGTCTTGGGTTCGCGTCAATTTGGCATTCTAGTACCATGAAACCTATGGAAGCTTAATTTTGTTTGTTTTGTGGGGCAGTGTCAATTGAAAATGGCACATTCCCCAATGCTTCATCTGAATGACCAAGCTACCGAATGTCTGCAGTCTGCAGGCCTTGTTTTTGTTGGATCCGTCATTTATTTTTTTTCATTTTCTGTGAAAGGTTCGCAAACTAAATGCTTCATCCTCTAAGTTGACAAACCCTGTAACTGTACCTGTGGCACCATTGCAGAGCCTGTGCTAAATGTTCAAGCTCTTGATCAGCATCACCCTTGCACCTTTACAGTGCATAAGTTGCTCAGGTGCTATCCCTAGTTTAAGCTGCTCCTTCCAGCCACCTATTCCACAATCAACAGCACTGTACGTAATAACTTTCTCACCTAAGCTTAGCATGTTCTCTTCATTCACTTTCCTAATGTCTTCAATCCTTGTATAGAGCCTTACCACACTAGAATCCCGCTCAGTATGGGAATAATGCCGTTCTAAGAGCTCCAGATCCTCACCACCACTCTCCCCTCGCCCAATACCTTGAAGTAACCTGATAAGTTGAGCATCTGATGGACTAAAAACCTAAGAGAGTTCAACCTGTACATCAAAGGTTCTATCCCAGCAGTCAGCTTCAAATGCAAATTCTTCGTCTCGCAATTTCCTTTGATTGGTAACAGGTGGTAGCTGAAAGAAATCCCCACTAACAATAATTTGTATTACCCCCCAAACCTTATTTGATCCATGTATCAACCTTGCCAAGTATCCAGGAACCTAATGCCCTCAAAGGAATGAAGTGTTTGCCCTTGAAGAGTGTGTGCAGCAACCCCGGTGGATGCTGTGACAAAAACCAGTGACTGACCACGTACAGTTTTAAGAGTCTTGATAACCTGCTTGAGCAAAACTGTCTTTCCAGTCCCAGCAGATCCTGTAATAAACACGGAAAAGCCACTGAGAACATATGCCAATATGTCTTTCTGTTTGTATTTCCATTCGATCTCAAATGGATATCTATTTATATCCTAGGATATATTCTTGTTTTTGTCTGTACTATCATCTGTGTCTTCATCTTCTCTAAACCGTTCACCAGCCAAATAATTGTATAAACGCATAACCTTTGGGTGTGCTTTAATCTTTGCGGTATTGAAGCCAGACAAATACAGGTCTTCCAAACTTCTCACTCGAGACAGACCTGGATAGGCCAATCCACAGCCAAAGCCTCTTGAACGATCAGTGTGAACGCAGTCAAGTGTCATTTCCTGGGACCTGTGTACACTTAAAGCCCGTGCTAGCATCGAGGGTATCTGATATCTCGAGGTATCTGATATCTGACAAACCCTGTGATTGTCCCTGTGGTACCATTACAAAAAATTTCCTTGAACGTTAAAGCTGTTGATCAGCATCACTATTACACCTTCATGTACTTTTTCACTCAAGCTCTGCATATTCCAATAATCAGCTTCAAAGGTGAATTCTTTGCCTAAGAGCTTCTGTTGACTCGTAAAGGGAGATATCTGAAAGAAATCCCCACTCACAACAAGCTGTATTCCACTGCAGACCTTGCTCAATCCTCGTGTCATTCTTGCAAAGCACTCAAGATTTTCAAACGTGACTGCATCAATGGTACTAATGCATCAACGTTTTTGCATCTTCTGCAAGCTCCTGTTTCGGATAGAATATGACGATCGGAAGCACTGGGGATGTAAATGCTAGCAGCGAAGAAGTGAAGCGTTTGCCCCTTAAAAGGGCAAGCAGCAGGCACAGTGGAGGCTGGCACAAAAGCCTCGGACTTACCACGAACCTTTTTTAGAATGGTAATAAATTGCTGAAGGAAACAGTCTTTGTAGTCCCCACAGAGACCGTAATAGACATAGAATAGTAAAAGAGGACGTGAGCCAATGTATCATTCTGTTCATAGGTCCACTTAGTCTTTGTTGGTGGTGGTGGACGAAATAGGGTTTTGGGGAGATTGTTTTTGTTACTGGTAATGGCCTTGAAGCCACTCTGCGGATCAATGGTGGACGGAAATGTGCGGCTACTTTTAGTGTTGAAAGTTGTTTATGCTGCAGCTGCTGCTATTACAGTATCAAACAGTCTCACACCCATCATCTGTTTCTTCATCGTAACATTTCTGGGGTCCCTTCCCCACCCCCCATCCCTCCTCCACCAACCGGAATCACATTTCGTCTTTTATACATACATACAGACCTACATACATAACATATATAATGGAAAGGAAAAGAAAAGAAAGAAAATCACGGGTTAATAATAGAAATATTTATAGCAAGCAGAGTACAGTACACGATGCCCTACTGCTACTATTACCACTACTCCTAGTCCTCCTAGAAACCAGCAAGAATGAATTCAAAGAAATTCGGATTGCCATCAAACAACATTATCTAATATTAGCCTAGCCCGCTGCCTCCCCCCCCCCCAACCTCTCAAACAAACCCATCAAGAACGCACAATCCGACCTCCCAGACCCAAACAAAGAATAATAAAAAAACAAGAGAGGGGTCTTCTTCTTGCCTCAGAATTCCATGGAGAGGGATAGACAGACAGATAGAGGGAGAGGAAGAGGTAGAGGGAGAGAAGTGGGTAATGTATTTGGTTTCATTGCACACTTTTTTTGGTGGGAGGGGGGGGTTGGGAGGGAAGCAGTTCACTTTCTCTTTTGACTCTTCTTTGCCGTCTGGGGCCCAAAGTTCAGTCTAAACTCACCCCACTCTCTCTCTCTCTCTCTCTCTCTCTCTTTTTCCTTCATAAACTGCACAATAAATCTGCCAATTAAATAATAAAAAAAAATCATAAATTTCATACCTTCTTTCATCCATTATTTATTTATCTCTCAACTATTCCCCCACACAGTCACATTCCAAAGACCCGACTGCAATAGAATCAATAATTAATAATTATATATAGAACGGGTCTCAGAGAAAAAGATACCACAGCCCAGCCCAAAAATCCCCTCATCTAATATATGGACCAAAAAATAATTATATTAAATTTTACGGGACAATTATCTCTTAAAAACATTAAAATAATTAATTTTTAACAAAAAAAAAAATTCCAATAATTTAAAACATAATGAAAATTCAATTTCTAAAAAATAAAAATTACACAATCTTTTTTTATGAAAATAACATAAAATTATGAACCGGGGAAATCATAATTTAAAATTTTTAAGTTAAATTAAAAAAATTTGTGTACATCACTGAAAAAAATAATAAGAAGAAGAAAATTGAAGTTGCTGGGATATCATTTCCTTCATGTATAATGCAATACTAGGTTCTTGTTCTGCCAATTCTATTATCAACGAATCAAAACGAATTTGATTCAGACTATAAGCTGGTAAGGAAAGAGTGATGAGTTTTAACGTAAGAAGGGATGAACCGGTGAAAAAGAAACATGTTGTAACCCCCACCCCCACAATCCCCATTCCTTATTCATATAAAAAAAAAAAAAAACAACAACAAGAAGAAGAAGAAGAACATGGGAAGGGGCAAGAGAGGGACATGAGATGAGAGTTAGAGCTTGAGAGAGAGAGAGAGAGTTTTATTCGAGGGGAGGAAGAGGGAAAAGAAGGATAGACCAAGTTGCAAGGGCGGCTGCAATTTTGCATCCGATTCTGATTTTAGTGTTTTTTTTTTTTTCTTTTCTTTTTTTTTTCTATTTTTTTTTTTAAGCAACACATCTGTTTCTTATACACATTTAGATGTGTATAAGAGACAGGACTATAAGCTGGTAAGGAAAGAGTGATGAGTTTTAACGAAAGAAGGGATAAACCGGTGAAAAAGAAACATGTTGTACCCCCCCCCCCCACAACCCCCATCCCTAATTCAAATAAAAAAAAAAAAAAACAACAAGAAGAAGAAGCAGAAGAAGAACATGGGATGGTGCTAGAGAGGTACATGAGATGAGAGTTAAAGCTTGAGAGAGAGAGAGAGAGAGAGAGAGAGAGAGAGAGAGAGAGAGAGAGAGAGAGTTTTATTCGATGGGAGGAAGAGGTAAAAGAAGGATATTCCAAGTTGCAAGGGCGGCTGCAATATTGCATCCGATTCTGATTATAGTGTTTTTTTTTTTCTTTTCTTTTTTTTTTCTATTTTTTCTTTTAAGCAACACATTAATTACGTCATGCCATGTCAGGTCAAACAAGCAAATTAACCGCATCTTATCTATAAGTGTTAGTATTTTGACAGTCTGTGCAATTTCACTCTTTCTACACGCCCCAGCAGCCACCTAATCATACTGTCATGACGATAACCCAGTGTTGTATTATGTGAAAAACTCTAAGCTTAATTAATAGCCTTTAATGTACACACTTTGCATTTACAGCAATTGGTCATCATGATGGGAAAATCCTTTTTTTCTTTTTTATTTTTTTAATTTCTTGACGAGATGATACTTATGTTTTGAGGAACTATTAATTTGACGTTCGTCAATGGTCGATGAAATACAAATGCAAGAAGATCATATGTGTGCTTTTATTGTTTTTTTATTTTCTTTTTCTGTGTGTGTGGTTTTGAGCGCATCCGAATGTAAAGCCTTTTGTGTATGAAAATCACAAGATGTATGTATATCCTAACACAACCATGGATGATTTGCATCGGATATCGACATATCAGGAACATAAATTTGATTCAAGTGTACATAAATTTGATTCATCAGAAAAGTGAACGAGGAACTTTGATCTCTCAGTGCTTCTTTGCTTCTCTCTCAGCCTGAAAAAATGAAAAATTCATGAACCCAACGAATAAAGATGCTTATTGTCAAATTCATTAACGCCCTAGTAATAGAGTTCTTGCATGCACATGCACATAGATTAAACTAATTTAAGAAATGGGGTTGCAAAATACAAATTGCTTAATGACAGCGACACATTGCGCATACTTGTATCTAGTCCTAATAAAAAAAAAAGAAGAAATGAATTGATTTATTTATTTTAAATTTTCTGAGCAAGAAATGAATTGATTGTTAAAAGAAAAAGAAAAGAGAATAGAATAATCGGAAGAGGTATGATGTTTCGCATTTCTTAAACATAACCGAAATATTGAAATTAAATCAAATATATTTTGTCTTACTGCTCTGATTGCCCTCTCAACAGCTTCCCATCCATACTTATCCACATATTGCACAACTGATTTACGAGCATCAAGGCTCATCATCTGGAGAACCTTTCTTTGATTCTCTGAATAGTTTCCATCGACTCTCCCACCAATCCTCACATACTTCCTCACCAAATTCTCGTATATGTATGCTGCTCCATTGAAGATGGGCAACACCAGCCACGTGCAAAACAGCAGCTTTACGTATGACCAGAACGGTAGCCTGCACAACAATTAATCGCTCATAATTAGAAAGCAGTTTCGAATTTTTTTATTTTTATTTTTTTTCCCGGTTACTGTAATTATATTATGCATGCATTTATCATAATAGTCAACACATATCCTAAGTACTTGTAGGTATAGGTAGGCACACAAATACAACATGAATAGGTACACAGCAGGCATAACTAGCTAGCTTAACATACCAAACGAGGATTCTCCAGCAGGATAACTCGAATAGAGTGGTGAAAGAGTAAATAATCCAATAGGTTAGCCACTGCTGGTCATCAAGCGTTGAGGGGCTCTCTATGGCTCGCAGGGATGCATACCTGCACGAGTAACGATTCATCCAGTCACACGTATAGCGTTACACAGCCAACTCTTATAGATCATTAGATTAAGTCAATTCAAAAGGGTCCCTTCCACTTACAACGGGAAAAGCAGCATGATCCCCGGCCTGGATCATTTCAAAAACATTGCTTCAGTTGTTAGACCAATTGATAATTAAAATGCTGTATAAGCGATCTATATATATTGCACATTAAAAAAAAGGCAATAAAAAAAAATAACGTCCTTGGTCTGTTTCCCTTTACCCAATTAGGGTGTCCAGATGCTTAGCAATTGCTCCGAGAACACCCATGTTGACGATGAAATGATACAGCGCTATCTTGCCTGCCTCTAGTCTTGTCAAAATGTTGAAAAAGATGCTTTTCTTTTCTTTTCTCACACCCTTTAATATATATATATATATGCCAATCCCAAAGTGTAAATTAATCGGATAGTGTTCCAGTTGGTATTTAATGAGCTGGCCGGGTGGCATGCGTTGCATTTTGCTAGCAAGTAAGTAAAGTAAGGAATTTCTGAGGAACCAAAGGAAGAAAAAAGGCTGAGGAATTTCTGTGGATCAAGGCAGGCAACATTTTTTTGCCTCCAGCGTCAAGGAAAGTACAGAATCTGTTGGCGAAAAAGAAAGAAAAAAAAGTATAGAAGGTATGGCGTCCTTCTACTTGAATTGAATGGCCTTGTCACCTTGCGTTTCATGATAGCTCAAACAAGAACACCGTAAGGTCCGAGAGTAGCACAGCTTGAAAATGGATTAGACGTTTCAATTTGTGGTCATTTATTAGGTTTCAATTTGTTTTCCTTTATTAGGAATCAATTGTCCCAGATTACCTCAAGATCAACGATCTTGAGTAGGGTGATAAAGATTATTAATCCTTCAATATCAAGTGAGGTCAGCGATTTTAAAGACATTCTACACGAACTTGAAAGTCAAGCTGCTGAGGAGCCGATTAAACTAATGCTCCTAATGCCTCCACAAACACCAATCACCAAATTGCCAAGGACCGAAACGTTGCTAAACATTCATTCAGTCATCCAACCTGACCTGCTTCCCACGACTGATAGGCACAAACTGATGAGGCATCGTGACTAGCAGCATGGCAGGAATGTACAGAACTGCCATTCTTTCTGCCTAAATCTGAACATGTCTTATTTCAATCCAAAAACATAGGTGAAAAGCAGGAAAAAGAAAAAAGCCGAGGTGAATTTTCGTTTTGTTTAAAATCCAAGATGGGCAAGGCAAGACTAATAACTACTTTTGACAAAAAATTATCAGAGTATAATGTAGCATACAATGTTGCTAAAAACTACATCCATGATACGGATCTTAAAGACCCTGGTCTATATAATGTACTCCGTGGTACCTTCAACTGCTTTATGTTGTGGACAAGCAAAAACCAGTATCATACTGTGGTCAGCTCAGTTCAAGCAGACTGAAGGCCAAACCTTCTTCTCTCCGGTCTCACACCAAGCCACCAGTTTGATCATTAGATATAACTTTGTTCCTTTTAATCCAAAAATGTACATTTCCTCAAAAAATTGTTCGAAAAATTTATGTGTCTAGTCCATACGTTTCTTACCTCAGGGAAACCAATCACAAGCCACGGCTTCGCAGGACCACTAAAATGTAAAACAACAGCAGTTTTCAGAATCTCTTCACTAGCCTCCGGGGGCACATAACCTAGTCCAGCCACATGCCATAAAGCATCAATAGGGTGCACATATCCCTCGAAAGAAAGTAGCGCTGGTGGAAGTACCCCAGGTTGCCATAACTCCAATCCCGAGTTGAGGCTCTGCAGAGAAAATAAATTGTATCATGCAGACAAAAGATGTGAACAACCAGTTCATTGATAACTGAGGATATTATGAGTGATCATAGTCTGATAATATGTTTTACTTTATCTTTTCTTCAGCTTTTAGTCTCAACACATTTTTGCAATATGACTATTTATACAAAGTTCTACAACCCAACCAATCTATGCTATGTTGTCAATAACTATGATTGGTGAACAAAAACTGTAGTTTATATTTCTCTCAAATTTAAAGTCAAAACATTTTGAGGCTCCACTCCTGAATTGAGGCTCCACAGAGAAGATAAATTGTATTATGCAAACAAAAAATGTGAACAAACAGTTCATTGATAACTGAGTATATTTCGAGTATTCAGTCTGATAATATGTTTTACTTTTCTCTTTTCTTCAACTTTTAGTCTTAACACATTTTTGCAACATGACTATTTATACATAGTTCTACACCACAACCAATCTATGCTATGTTGTCAATAACTATGATTGGCTAAAAAAAAACAAAAAAACTGCAGTTTATATTTCTCTCAATTTAAAGTCAACATTTTTTGTCCAGATTAAAGTATTGTATGTTCAACAGCACATATGTGTGCTCTGCGACTGAATTTTGTTTCCCTTTGCAGCTGACTATTTTGAGTGGTGTAGCATTTCAGAGTTAATGCACTTCCTATTTTTCCTGAAGTTCAACACAGATACCAGCAGCCTCAATTAGTAAATTTTATGAATCATCCTTTTAAAAAAGGAACCAAGTAAACGAAAATAGAATACTACAAAAGATAAGGGGCATTCTAGGAAACACAGACTTTAGTCGATATCTAATTCCCAGCTTTGTAAAGGAGTACGGATAATATTCTTACGAGTTTCAACCATTGATGGTAATTTTTTGTAATGTTGGTCCTCCTCCAAGCTTCAAGATCAAGGATGTTCATCCCATAAAGCCAAGCACAACGATCACCATCGAATTTGGATGAAATTATTGAGTGAGAAAAATTTAAATAGTCTCGGTATCTTCTCCCCGGGCAGCAGTTTTCACCGCACCATGAGTTAACAACTGCACCAACAACTTTCTCATTGAGATCAAGTTCCCACAAGGAAGATATGTCACGCTGCACTACTACATCATCGTCCAAGAAAACGATCTTGTTGAGATCTGGAAACAGCTGTGTGGGCCATAAAATCCAAATGACATGTCAATCATCATTTTCATATACTTTGCATCATTCATTCATCCAATCATAGGACTGTCTCTTATACACATCTAGATGTGTATAAGAGACAGCTACTACATCATCGTCCAAGAAAACGATCTTGTTGAGATCTGGAAACAGCTGTGTGGGCCATAAAATCCAAATGACAAAAAAAACCCCCTTTTGATATACTTTGTATCATTCATTCATCCAATCATAGGAGGAGGAGGCAATGTGAGGGTTTAGAACAATACCTCTGGAATATACATCCTGAGATGATTCAAAAGGGAGAGGATGCTAGGCCTTAAGGCCTCTAGGCTTCTCTTTTGCTCTCCCACATGCTGAAAATTATCCTGTTTCAATTTGTTGTAGTTATGGCCCCAACTTAGGCGTTGACTTTGTAACATGTCTTGAATCCCAAAGTTTACTTCCTCAGACCAATCATATTGGTGCAATCCTTTGACTTCCACAACCGCTGATTCAATAGAGTTGATTGCAAACCAAGCGTGCATTGGAGTGTAAGTTTTCTTATCAGTGACAATGTGGAACACCATTTTTTCGGGGTTGACAGTGTTTTGAACTGCAGAAGACACAACTACAGAGGCGGCAAGAACATTATCAGTCAGGAGAACAACGTGATGAAAGGATGGGTTAGTGAGTTGAGAAGCATATTTGGGTGGAGGCAAATGCGATCTAGCCATGGAATTTATGGCATATTGTTCAGCTAATTCGAGGCAAAGACAATGTAGGCTTTTTGGTACACCGTGTGAAGCTAAATGCCAGTAGATTGCTTCACGCCGTCTAGCTGAATAGACCTTGTGTTCCATCCTTGATAGCTGACATATTGAACAGAAAAGGCTCTGACTTGTAAGATTTTTGGAGCCAGATGGCATCCCAAGGACAGAGTTCTCAAAAGAAAAAATGAAGTCAGGCTAGTGTGTGTATATATATTACTATTATTCTTCCCTGGAAGTTTTAAAAAAAAAGGCACAGCAGAAAGAAGTCAACATAATAGACATACATCAGTGGATACAGAAACTAACTGGAAAAATGAAAACCTATGAGAAAGTAAGCGCAATTTCCATCCTGCAGAAGAAAATTTTTCAAATTTGGTGAATATGATTGTAAAATAAAATTTGGAAGCTAAAAGTGAAGTCAATCAAGCTCATCACCAGCAATCGAGAGTGCATGTATACACACATATACACCTAAGGTCATGTCATATGCCCCAAAAATGGGAATATATATATATATATAAACGCACCATGGCTTTTGTTCTTAAGGCAAAATCCTTGATGTCTTGCCGTTGTGATGTCATTTCCCCGAGCAGCTCGTCAAATGATTCTGTAAGAACCTGAATTTCTTTGTCATTTGTGCCATCATTTGCCTCCACAAATGCCCTTGTTAGTTCCTCTCCCAGTTTCTTCATGTTAAGTCGGTCCGTGAATTTACACAGAAACAAGTCCAAAATTATCAGGCCCGGGCCAAGGCATGAGGGCCATGCTTGGACCCCGCAACTACAGCAACTTCTAAACCATAACAAATTATAGCAGTCACAGCAACCATATACGTGGCAAATATAGTCACACGTTGCGGTCTCAGAGTGAGTGAAATTTCAGAGGTGCGGGAGGCATGAATGATCCAACACCAAACCGTGCTGACGTGTGTGATTAACGCATACTCATCACCTCTGTCCAGAATTGTTATGACTTCTTTCACACAAGAAAAACCTCTACTTTTTGGAATTATCAATTTGGCTTGGCCACATGGGGAAGGTGCCAAAATTGCAGGGGGCAACAGTAAAATCCGATGTCTGTTACAAAGAGACGAATTCAAGCGGAGAGTTGTCCCAGGAAAGAAAAACCGCGGAGGGGAATACAATGATTGCATTGTAGGTGGAGTGGAATAGAAATCAAACGGGGACAAGTATAACACCGACTGCATCTCAAAAGGCGCTTATCCACAAAGTGCAGTCTGTCCCACTCCCTACAATTTTTCATTATTCCCCATATTTGTGTTATGTAGGGTATGCATGAGTAAAGAGATCAAAAACACCCACCCATACCCATACTTTCGTTTTTTTTTTTTTTTTTTTTTCATGAAAGACCCAGAAGGACACCATCTCATTTCTACGTGAGCCAAAAAGTGATGACATTGCTTACTCTCTCAAGCCATGCGAAAGATATTTGAGGAGGTACTACCATGTTATAAACGGCATAATAATAGAGAAAAGAGCACCACTAGCGGATTAAAAGACCTTCTCGCTGGCAAATAGGAGCAATGGGCCTCAAATTGGAGCAAGAAGTCCCTTAAGTGACAACAATTCACCTCCATTCCAATATTTCATTTTTAATTCAACTCAAAGTTATTCAACCGTAATAATAAGTTAATAACTAATCATTAACATGATTTGAAAAATCTGGATTTAAAGATTTCACAAAATCAGAACAGTTGTATTCCGTACGTAACATGGAAAATGATGACAAGCGTTTAACAAGGTCGGATGGCGAACTTTTAACATGCGCCAAGCCAGGCCGACAACACGTTTCAATTACAACCAAAATTACACAAAGTTTGGCAACTATTTCTTTCAATAAAAAAAGAGGGGCAAGAAAATAGGGCAAAATTGCTCAAGCAATCAGACAGTCGTAAACAAAACAAAGAAGCAGGCATTATTTCTGTTCTTTACCAAAACATTTGTTGTACATTTATTTACCGAATCAAGGGAAGGTTAATTAGTGCATTTCTACTCTCTCAATTCACCGTTCACTTGCATGCGTGCCCCTCGGTGGGTGTAATTTTGAATGAAAAAAATGCAGTCAAATTAAGAAGCCCAAAAAAATAAAAAATAAAAAGTAAAAAATGAGAAGCGTACAATAATCATTAAATTAAAAATAAAGTATTTTTTATTACGTTACCAGAGAAGCGTCCATACTATCAACCCCGCCGGAAATCCTCCACCCCAAACAATCTGCTGAAATCCAAAAACAAATGGAATATAATAAAGGAGCCGCTGATTATTACAAAAGAAAAAAAAAAAAAAAAGGAAAGAAGAAGGTAAAAAAGTAAAAGTAAAAAGCTGTCTCTTATACACATCTAGATGTGTATAAGAGACAGACCCCAAACAATCTGCTGAAATCCAAAAACACATGGAATATAATAAAGGAGCCGTTGATTATTAAAAAAGAAAAAAAAAAAAAAAGGAAAGAAGAAGGTAAAAAAGTAAAAGTAAAAAGTGGGGGGGTATTAAATTTACCAAGTCCAACGGCCGGAGATTGAAGAACCGTAAAGGCAATTTTGAAAAAAAGGAAGGGCAAAAAAATCCCAAGGAGGAGCAAGGGCAGTAGCAGAGTCCCGCTCGAAAAACGCCTGCTACTCGGGGCAGCCAAAGTGGATCCCTTGCCTCCGCCGCCGCCGCTAACGGAGTTGGAGGAATTCAAGAGTCTCTTAATCCCAGTGGTCGAAACGTAGAACTTCATCGTTATCCTCGCTTGCACATATTGGGCGTGGCGGCATGAAATTAACGATCACTCGAACAATATATTGTTAGGGACTCCACCTCCTCCTCCTCCTCGTCGCACACATACACTCTTCAGTCAGTCTGGCTTTTCAATCTCCTCTCACAAACTTCACTTACTATTCGCACAGGAAATTACAACTGAATCTGGGGACAGACGCTAGATATATAGATAGGGTATAAAAGGAATGGCTGAAGAAGTTAAAATTCCAGAGAGAGAGACAGAGAAAGATTAAGGGACACGGAAGTTGCAGCCATCCTGTTCATTTTTCTTTTTTTCCGTTGGATTTCTATTTTTACGAGGAGAGAGGGAGAGGGGGAGAGAGAGAGAGACAGAGAGGAGGCACTGTAATGGCGTTCGGGAGGGGGGTGATGCGATCGCTCTAGTAGTAGGATCGGCTCTCTTTCTCCTAAACAGTAAGCGTATTTTCACCCCTTCCCTTTCTTTTTATCGTTTTTTTTTTTAATAAAAAGAAAAATTCGCGCCCGATTACAGGATTGGTATTCTTTTTCTGGTCATTTTATTTCATTTTTATTTTTACGTAATAAAGAAAGAAGAAGTCGAGGAGGAGGTGGTGTTCTGTACTGGCGGGGTTGGGAAACCCCCAAAAGCAAAGCCGCGTTCCAGGCCGCGGGAAAAAAAAAAAAAAAGAGTAATATATGGCAAAAAATTAAATATATATATATTAATCAACATTTTTATAATTAATTAATATATTTTATATTAATTATATGATACCATATGTATTATCTTATAATTTATGACATTTATTTTGTTGTTATTTTTTTTATTTGATATATGGATATACATACATATAATTATTATCGTTATCATACTCATAATAACGCTAATTACAACTTAATTAGTAAACTTCCCTTAATAAATAAATAATAAGAGCTGAAGTTTTTATTATCCCTACTACCGACAGGTTAGTATACAGTAAAATTACGGATTCGGCCTCGCTCAATGCTCGCTTCACCGACACGCACGTGGAATTGGAAATGGAATTAGTTTCTATTTCATAAATCAATTGAATTCGGTTTGCAAAATCGCAAATTAAACTGAATGGCAAAGACTGTTACAGACTATTTTGAGCTGGGTTTGTCTTTATCGAACCCGTAATTTTTGGCATTTCTTGTGTACGAGTTTTACTTTTATTTACTCGCACGCGCCCAAATATTAGCAGATATACAGATGAATGATCTTCGAATACATTTTAAACTCTGTTGGGCGGCGTCCGACTAGCAGGTTATAGTGATTACAAATAGCTTCATAATAACTTAAAAGATAATAATTACATTAGATGGTGGGGAGTGGCCCAATAATGTGCTCAAAATCCCCTCATATTCCCAATAATGTAATCAAGCATCATACAAAGCTGGATGCTCACGAAGAAAGATAACAAAATGAAATTATTTAACAACATAAGGTGCGGGCAGAGTTGTTCCCGGAGGTATGGGCTTTAGAACTTGTAATCCTCATCTGATGCCCTTTTATTGGCCTCCTCCACGTCCATCTAAGCTTTCTTGTTGGGTTCAAAGACATGTTTAATCAACGAGTCTTTGATCGACAACATCTCAGGGAACTCTTTCTTCAACTTAGACGCATCCAATTCATTATTGCTACGAGGGGCAACAATGACCTTGGCCTGCTCCTCCAGTGTAAAGTTAACCCACTTCAAGCTGGGGTCAATGTACTTCTTGTGCATCTCCAGTATTTCGTTGTGGCTCACTACACCTGGGTTCGTGAAGTTCCATATGCCCCTCAAATTCCTTTTGGCCATCTCAATTGAAATGGGAAGAAGCTCATCCAATATAGTCATGCTATTTGGAATGTTAACCACCTTGCTGTATCGAGAAATCTTCGTGATAAAATTCCGTGGATTGCCAAGATCAGATGATATTGGCATCCGGACCCTAAGGGTGCAAACATTGTCATATTCTCGCAAGAGTTCCTCAACCTGAAACAACATTATCAGAGAACAGGTGTTTTAGCGTGCAAAAAGATCTACAATTTTTATTTTTTTTCCTTGTTTTTTGGCCTTTGTTCA
Organism: Kandelia obovata; assembly: GCA_021464305.1. Taxonomy (NCBI): domain Eukaryota; kingdom Viridiplantae; phylum Streptophyta; class Magnoliopsida; order Malpighiales; family Rhizophoraceae; genus Kandelia; species Kandelia obovata. The sequence continues at coordinate 71,107 of CM038482.1, forward strand.
CGGAAAGAATAAAAGGAAAACAAGGAATAGGACAACTTGAGAAGTTACCATGGCTTTGGTTTTGGAATAGAAAGAACCAGTGAAATTTGGTTTGTCTTCCTCCTTGAATCCTATCCCTGACCCTTCTGGATGCGCATCATCATACTCAAAAATACAACCAGTTGCATAATTCATCATCAGCAGGTTATTCTCTCTGCAGACATCTGCCAAGGTTAAAGTACCAACAACATTGGTCCGAATTGTCTCCGTTCTATGAGTTTCACACCAGTCAACATTTGGTCTACCAGTCACGCCTGCAGCATTGAAAACATGAGTCGGTTTAACAGCCTGAATATCTGCCAAGAGCTGCGACCGGTTCTCCAACCGCCCTTTACCATATTCAAAGGCTATCCCCTGCTTCTCGCAAAGCTTCCCTAGAAGCCCCCCTATCCAACCTGTTCTCCCATAAATCAGAAATTTCGGAAATGGCTTATGTGCAGAGCGATTGTTCTTTGAAGCAGGCACCACCATTCTGCCCTGACTGGGATTATCTTGCCCAAGGGAGGCGGAATCATTAATATCTGGCCCATCAAAACTTCTTTCAATTCCAGGCACCATAAGCATTCTTGGATGGGGAAGCAGTGCTCCAGAAACATCTCCCCACCAACCAGGATTGCTAACATACCACTCCGTGGTTTTCTTTAGGCCCTCCTCCCATGTAGTTTGTTCAAACCAACCCAAGTTCTTGAGCTTTTGATCATCCAAGTAGTATCTTTGGTCATTAAAAGGCCTATTCTCGACGAACTTAATCTGTGAATCCGGGCTCAAAGAGAAAAGCTTGCAAATGTCTTTTGCCACATCAATCACTCTCCTTTCTTTCTTGGTCCCAATGTTGTATACATGGCCAACTTCTCCCTTGTGAAGAACAACTTCGAATGCTTCAGCAACATCCTCGCAGTAGAGGTAACTCCTCACATTGGATCCATCACCGTGAATGGGAAGAGTCTTCCCCCTCATTGCCAAGAGGATAAATTTGGGAATCAGCTTTTCAGGGAACTGATTTGGCCCATAAACGTTGTTTCCTCTGGTAGTGATCACAGGCAAACCATACGATCTGCCATACGCCATGACAAGCATCTCTGCCCCAGCCTTGGTGGCAGAATATGGGTTTGTGGGCAGTAGCTGAGAAGCCTCGTGGTTTCCTACTACAGCATCTTCCTGTGTCTCCCCGTAAACCTCGTCTGTGCTGACGTGGATGAACCTTTTGATCTGGCCAGTGACTTTACACGCTTCAAGAAGGACATGGGTGCCATAGATGTTGTTCTTGGTGAACTCAAAGCTGTTCCCAAAGGAGTTGTCGACATGAGTCTGAGCTGCGAAGTGCATGATTGTGTCGATAGACTCTGTTAGGAGAATGAAGTTGACGAGGTCAGCGCTGGCAATGTCTCCCTTGATGAACTTGAAGTTGGGAGAGGATCGAGAGGGAAGGAGGTTCTTCAGGTTTGAACAGTAATCGAGTTTGTCAAGGACCACAATCTTGTACTCAGGGAAGTTTCGAATGAGTCTGTTGCATACATGAGATGCAATGAAGCCAGCAGCTCCCGTGATGAGGATGTTCTTTGGTTTGTATGGAGTGTCCATCTTACAGGGCTTGAATACACCAGAAAAACATTTTAATTAACGGGATAACCCAAGAATCTACACAGAGAAACAAGAAACAAATACAAAAAATGGGACAAGGATGAGATCAAGCATCGAAGCCAAAATTGCGATTCTAACAAAGCCCAAGCTCGAACAAGAGGAAAATTCACTTAATATCATCAGATTTATTAGGTACAATTTGGTTTGAGGATTTGAGCCATTTCCATTTCCATTCGTGAGAATTGTCTTGACGGATACGGGGCATATTACCGTAGAGAAAGATAGACCACCGTAATTTGCAGCAAATACCTGAAGCTGCAAAGCATGCACCCAGACCACACTCGTGCACACCCAGAGACACAAAGCTCATTGTTAGCCAAAATACACGTTAGAGTAGAATTCGGAATTGACGTTCCATAGAGAAACTTTGACTTAGGAGAACTAGATTGTGCACATAATTGACTAAAGCTTAGGAAAATCAATCGAGTGCCATAATAAGAGAAACTAACTAATTAAGTAGATATGATAATAGCAATCAATTGAAGGACAGAGGCTGGGGCGATGTAAACTAAAATGCACAAGCAATCTCATAACGGAGTTGGCAGATACGTGAAAAACAAGACGAACCAAAAGGCCAGTTTTCGTGACTGAACCTCAACAGACCGCAGAAATTAATATTTCCCAAAATAAAAATAACCGAACGGCCACCCACATTGAGTTTTCAGTCACAGAACTACACAACAGCCGCTGTAACCCTCTGTGACCAGCAGAAAGGTAGGATTTTTTTCAAAAAAAAAAAAAAACGAAGAGACTTAATTGTAATCAAGATCCAGGTTTAAAATGATTCGAGATACATACAAGAGCAGAGAGTGTGGGTGTGTGTAGGTAAGGTAACTATGGAGACCCATAGCCCTTCTCAGCGGGGTAACATTGAATAATTAACTCAACTTACTTGGTGGGGGAACCTATAAGCCTATAAGATGTTGGAGACGCTTCCTTCCCTTTGCTTAGACGCAGAATGTGAGTTTGTGTTCCTCACCCTCTCCCTCTGAACTTGCTCACACGAAGACAAATAACAGAGAAGAAAGAAAATTGACACGCCAGTAACACATGCACACACTCTCACACTCTCTCTCGGCGTAATGGGACAGAGAGAGAGAAAGGGAGTCCGTTAATGCGAGGAGGGAAGGCAGTCGAAGTTTGACGTTGATAAATAGGCCATGGTAGCTACCTACTACTACTACTACTACTACTACTATTACTATTATTATTATTATAATAGCTACCTACTATTATTTATTTATTTTTATTGTTGTTGCTGCCGCAGCCTTTTTTGTGATGGTAAAATAACGCTTGTGATATTTTATATACGGCGCACCATTCTTCGATTTTCTAACTGCCGTGATAATGATAGCGGAGGTTAGGTAGATGCAGTGAAGTTTCGGCCTACTGGCACGAACAGAAAAGGAGGTTTTTGACGGGCACGCCACAACGCACGTTACTTACCCTTCTCCGTCCCTAGTAATTAAATGCACACACCTACGCGCAAATTGCAAAAACCAAAATGCGAGAGATTGAGAGGGCGACCGCGCAATTGGGGTAGTTGGCCCTTTAGACAAGTTAGCTGTAAGATTTTTAATGCAAATGCGACCCGGGGAGTAGCCAATTCATTCTCTGTTGACGCAAAATTTGTACGTTATATTACAAATTAAGAGCAATCGACTGCTACCTTTTAAAAAAAAAATTAAAAATTCTCACGCAGTAGATTTTGTAATTTAATTAGAAGTTGTATTGTTAAAATTAAAATTTTAAAAAATTTATGTATTTTTAAAATTATTTATAATATTTTTATAATAATATTATAAATAATAAAATTTTTAATTAAGAAAATTACATATAAAATAAATAACAGACTAGAAGGGTTGGTTGCAGTCGCTTTCGGTAACAATTACTCTTCATTTTAGAAGTTATAATTTTTTATTATAATACTTTTTTTTTTAACTTTTATTTTAAAAAATAAAACGCATTCATCGTTTTCCTCGTTTAAAATGATAATTGATATTCCTGTATTTTAGATACCAAAGACAGAGAGTGGTATCAGGTAAGAGGTTTCTCGGAAATAGACTTGAAAAGACAGGTACAAGGCTAAGACGTTTCTCAATTATAGACTTGAGAAGACAGCTTAGGTTTGACCCTGCATTTTCGCTCCTGCTCTTCTTTGTCGCGAGCAACCCACAAATAAATAATACGTGGCCCAATGCTCCCACAACTATAACAGCTCCATGTGTATAGATTTTAATATAAAGCGTCGTCGTAAATCCTTCCCCGATTAAGTTTAATTTTGTTGCGGCTTCATCCCCACAAGAAGGTATATCGTGGCAAAAAGAGCAAAGAATTGCAGATGGGGGGGGGGGGGGGGAGCTGATTGGGGGTTGTTGAGTCAGTGCGCATGCGCGAATCGGTCGAAGTGGCAACGTCTGAAGCGCGAGGCACTCGATTTTATTTATGGAGAAGTACTATTAATTTCTAATTAGGTTTTATATATGGTCAGATGGATGGATGGATGGATGGGTGGATTGAACCGCATCAAATTCAATACCCTACAAAAAAAAATGATGTCACCAGATTTCTGCTTTTGACTCAATCAAGGGGCTATTCTCTGTAATAAATGCTTCTAAATTTAACTCAAATGAAATTTAACTTTCATTTCTTTAATACTATTTTTTTTATTTCTTTTTTATTTTTATAGAATGAAAAAAAAAAAAAAGTATAGATCGTGTCTAGAGTCCCGTCATGAAACCTTCCTCTTTTTTTATTTTATTTGTTACTTGGTAGGTCCTACTCCTTGCTAAGTTGTTATATCCTAAGAAGGAAGAAGTATACTCAATATCAGTGCTCCCTCCATGCTCTTTCGACTTGGAAAATAAAAAATTTTTTAAAAAAAAAATCGTTTGTAACGGAAGGAGATTTCGAATCGTATTATAAATCATTAGATCATTAGATGGACGAGAAAAACGGAGATATAACGCCATTGAAAAAATTGAACCACCTACCTTCTTACTGATAGCCAGTACATACTCCATACAGAGAAAAGCACATACAGTCAAACTAATGGTGTGATTATGAACCCAGCTAAGGATAATTTTGTTAAATCATCAACAAATATGTGAATCATTTTAGGGAAAATCATATATTAAAAAATAAAATTTTAGTAAGCACATAATTATTAACTTTGTTCCTAAATTTTTCCAAAGAAAAATAAAAATATAAAAAGACATTACCCAAAATCTAATCCATTGAACTTTACTTTAGTTATATGAGCGGGTAATTTTTTTTTATTTTTATTATTTCAGGATTTGTGTGTTGTTTATTCATTGTCATTTTTAAATTTGCAATTGATTGTAATAAGAAGCTTTTATGAACATATAAAATGATTTTGTATAAATATGATATAAATTAATGTAGAATCATATTTTTCTTCAAAAAAAAAAAAAATCTCTTCAATTTTAGTTAAATATTTATTAACCAAAAATAAATGTACATATTATTTATCTCTAAATTTTTGTTTCTTCTAATTAATTATTCAGTTATCTTCACGCATTCATTTTAAATTTATTTTAATTTGATTGTTAATTTTTATTATTTCTTTTAAATTTATACAATAAATTATTTAACAAATTTAATAATATATGTATATTGAGAAACTTTCTCCTCAACCCCGGTAATCAAAATATCATTTAATAAAATTAATAATTTGTTATCAATTCTATTTTTACCTTTTAACCTCCCACCCGAACCTCCTCTGCAGTGCCTCTTCGCACACTCAAATTGGCATGTTCCAATACACTCCAACATCCACCTTCTAACTTTTCTTTGAGTCTCCGTCACCATCTTTTCGCGTCCATCTTTTCTTTCTTATTTTTGTTTTTTGTTTTTTGTTTTTTTTTTTAAAAAATAATATATCTCTCCGTGTTTCCATGGTAAAGGTAAATATGAAAAATATTGTTCTTCAATTCGTTGTCTTTCACTAGAAATTGCTTAATTATGGATCTTACATTCATCTCATATTATTCCTTGATTTATAATTTTGATTCAATGGTTTGTTTCTTTTTAGGATTATAAATACTATTAAAAAAAAGATAAATACGATAAATTTAAAAAAGTTTTAAAAAGAAAAGACTTATCTTTTTCTATTTGTTTAAATTTAAAGGAAGAGAAAATGATAGAGGTTAATGGTTTGCAAAACATTACATCGGACAGTAATATATAGGGAAATTTTCTATTCTATTTCACAATATGCTCTCTTTGCCTTTGTTTAGGAATTTAAAGTATCGACGCTAACTAAAACCCGCGTGACACATCTATTAATTATTGTTTGACAATTAAGTTCACCTCTTTGCACTCTTCGTACAGGTATATCTATACGTTGTTTAAGCTACAGCTGCAATAACCAAAATGTACTATTTTTAAGAATGTTCAAACATTCTTTTCAAACATCGATTGAATATACGTACATACATGTTCGTGATTTTTTTTTTGATCTTTCAACTCTTGCAAATATTAAATTTAGATGGTAGGACAGCCCAAATATTTCAATATATTTACTATTTTATTCAAACTTTCCTAAAGTATATATTTAAAAATATTTCTTAAAAAATAAACATCAAATATAAATTATACCACTTATGAATCCTTTTCTCCAAAATTTATAAGAGATATTTCTGAGCTGTAATTAAATTCTCCTGAGGGAAGAACTTGAGCAAAGAAGTTGGAATTTCAGCTTGACAAGTCAAATAGCAGCATCATAGTTCAACATTAACTCAATGAAGCTTGCAACTTGTCATTCAAGACTATCCAAATGTAGTCTTTTTATGATTGTAAATTGTCTCACATCGTCACTGTCAAAGGGCATCCTGAAGCATTCATATATTCACTGTATTTAACGTTGTTCTCAAGCCATATAGAGTCTCATTGCTGTCATTTTAAGTTGTCCTTTAGAATCTTGCGTGTTAGGAACAGGTTATGAATTAAAATGCAATGGCAATATGCAGCGGTTTAACTGATTAGACCTTTTAAAAAGTTTATTTGTATCGTACGATCCACATGGTTATGTGCCAGTTAGGATTGTGAATGGTCATTATGTTTAAGGATATTGTTTTTTGCATCATATTATTTATTTTGTAATTTGAGAGAGAAACGAGATTGCTGTTTAGTTATCACTGATCAGGATTGCGTTTTAATATTCATCAGAACTCAACAGTCTGTTTCCATCCAATGGAAATTACAAGGTATGGAAAAGGCTGATTCATAGAGCTACTCGGGTGGTTGCGTTTCGTTTCTCTTTCTTTTTGTTATTTTCAACTGAGGAAGCAATGAGACTGCGCCAGTCGTAGCATTGCAGTACTTCGATAAGGTTAAATGTACCAAAACTTTGACTGTGGACACGGGGCCACTTATTAAAATGTGCCATGGTTTGTCTTAGATCAGAGTCTAGCTAATGTGTATTGTATAAAACAGTGGATTCATTGTTGTAGAATGTACCTAAAATGAGAGGGGAATTTTGGTACTTCTGTGTTGGTCTGATCAACAATGTTGCTCATACTTGTGAAGCGATGGATTAGCCGTTGGCTGGGGCAGTTACAGCTGTCGAAGCATAATGAGATCGTGACCTTGGAAGCTATCCTCCATGGCAGAAGTATATCTAGGAGATATTTGCCAGCCTACTCGGTCACATCGCTTATATAGGTGCCATGCAGCATTGGATATCTGTGATTTACTGCAATCTCTTGATTACATTTAAATTCATTTGTTGGTTCCCACATGAGTTTGTTGGATCCACACAAATGCTAGAGTTAAGAATACTGAAAATTTCTCTCTTGGACACAGTTTGTTAAATTGCCGTTCTCCTATTCTTAAGTTTTCAGAACGACAGCCAAGCCATGGGCACCTAGGTGTTGACAAGAATGTACTGCACAATTTGACGAGTGAATTTAAGAGTCTTTCCACCCAAAATAATATCTTCTGATATTTAGTTAATTGTTTATGCTAGGGGGACTCTTAATCCTGATTAAGTAAACAAGAGTTTTCTGTTCTTTTTTTGGCTTGAGATTTAGCCTCCACTTTTCTGATCTTTTCTTTAGAGTGTTTTTTTTTTTTTTCTTTTCCTCTTTATTCTTTATGTAATTGAGTAGTGGATTGTTTGAATGTCGAGTGGGTGTGCATAAATGTATATATCCTTAAAAGATCCTTTTTTTTTTTTTTAAAGCATATATCGTTAAAGATGCTTAGTCAAGTGGCCTGTCAAAGTCGGCATGACTAATTCTAACACAGTATGCTGATAGAACTCTCTCTCGTCGGAAAGATGTTCTAGATACTTTGAAGGATATGAAGTGTGCAGATTTTAGTATCCACATGAAAATATGAAGAGGTTCGGAGTTGAATATAAATTTTATTTAAATTGAAAACCAAGACAACATCAAAAGACTCCAATGCAAACAAAGTGACTAACTTCAAATGCAAATATACTAGCAGCAGGGCCAAGGATCTAATTCGATGCTAAGTTGCGAGACACTGACACACAATAAACACCCACAAAATAATAGAGAGCTAAAACCAAATGCGAATCCTCAGGTTTGGGGCCTGAGTCTGCCCTGATTGGCCAGTTTGAAGAGGTGACCACGAGCTGCTGCAGCCTCATTGGAGCCAAGAGCAGCAATGAAGCTTTCCCTGACTTGCCTGGTTGTGAAAGAAAATCTGCTGTTTACCATGGAGTTGAGTAAGGAAGCAGTCCCTTCTCGGTAGAGTGTCCCGTAACCATCAGTACGCGTGTTGGAAAGTGCTTCCTGCAAACTCGTGCTTACCCCAAGTCCTGGCAAGCTAGTCACTCCAAATGCACTGCCTAATGTTCCCCACAAGCCAAAGAGGCCCCATATTATTCCCGGGTGAGTCCTCCAGTAGCTGTTCAAAAATATTTTTACGAAAAAGTTATACATGAGAAGATTTTTTATTTTTTTTCATTATTCTGCGATTCAGTTTTCATATAAACTGTGAGTGATGGGTAAAACTTACTAGCATGAGAATGGTGAATTTGGATCAGGAACGAACGGAGGTGTGGGGACAGAGGTTGGAGTTGGTGGTGGATTCACAATGACAGGTGTTGGGGGAGTACCACCTACGTATGGAGGAGAGGGGTTATAAGTACCACCTCCTCCTGAAGGAGGATTTGTTGGTGCTGTCTCTTATACACATCTAGATGTGTATAAGAGACAGGTGTTGGATAGCTCCCATGTGATGGGGTTCCCGAACCATGTGATGGTGTGGTTCCGTGCGAAGGGTTCCTGTGTGAACCTGCCATTTGAATATTATATTGTTAGAGGTAGCAAACTTTATAGTATGATAAGTGAAAATAGAAACTAGATAACTTCGTTTTGCAGAACTCAGACTATGATTTGAGCCGTCTTTGATACGAATATCTCATTCCAATGGCACTTTCAGGGACACAAGGTAAATCAATGTGTTTATTTCTAACGTGTGCATGAGTGCGAGTGACTGAGTGTGAGAGGCTGAGACCTGTGGGGGGACTTCTTGCATGTGAGTCTGGGGACTGTCTCTTATACACATCTAGATGTGTATAAGAGACAGGTGTTGGATAGCTCCCATGTGATGGGGTTCCCGAACCATCTGATGGTGGTGGATTCACAATGACCGGTGTTGGGGGAATACCACCTACGTATGGAGGAGAGGGGTTATAAGTACCACCTCCTCCTGAAGGAGGATTTGTTGGCTGTCTCTTATACACATCTAGATGTGTATAAGAGACAGCTCCCATGTGATGGGGTTCCCGAACCATCTGATGGTGGTGGATTCACAATGACTGGTGTTGGGGGAGTACCACCTCCGTATGGAGGAGAGGGGTTATAAGTACCACCTCCTCCAGAAGGAGGATTTGATGGTGTTGTTGGGGTTGGAGTAGGCACCCGTGGTGTGTTTCCACAGCCACCGCATTGTGGAGTAATCACCTGCGGAGGGATTCCAAAATTGGGTGTTGATGGGGTTGGATAGTTCTCATGTGATGGGGTTCCCGAACCATGTGATGGTGTGGTTCCGTGCGAAGGGTTCCTGTGTGAACCTGCCATTTGAATATTATATTGTTAGAGGTAGCAAACTTTATAGTATGATAAGTGAAAATAGAAACTAGATAACTTCGTTTTGCAGAACTCAGACTATGATTTGAGCCGTCTTTGATACGAATATCTCATTCCAATGGCACTTTCAGGGACACAAGGTAAATCAATGTGTTTATTTCTAACGTGTGCATGAGTGCGAGTGACTGAGTGTGAGAGGCTGAGACCTGTGGGGGGACTTCTTGCATGTGAGTCTGGGGAGGAGTAGTTGTTTTGATCTTCAAAGGTGATGGCCGTCACATGGTCGACCAAGTATTGGGAAAGCAAGGCAACGACAAGAACCCAGATTAGCATTGAGCACTGCTTACATTTCCTCGTCTTCATCTCTCTGTTCTAGAAGAACTCAAGAAAGGAAATTCGGAGATTGAAAGGTGCATGCAAACACAAAGGGGAGAGGTAATTATATATACAGAGAAGACAGGGTGAAGTAAAGAAGCAGCTGGCGGAGTAGTAAGTGGTTAGTTGATGCGCTGCAGGAGCCATTAATATGTCCTAGTAAATGGTTTTTGCCTTCTCGGAGTGGTGCTTTAACTGTTGTGCTGTTCATCAACTCACAAGCTTCTTTTAATTAATTTCATGTAAACTAGCTCATTTTTGTTCAGGAACTATGCCGTAGTGTCATCTGTTTAAAACAGGCATAAACAAGGCGTCTCTAACTGTGGCGGGAGAACCCCATGCTCTTACACAGAGGGACGCACCTCTGGTGTTGTTTTACATAATAATACCCAAAAACAAAAAACGCTGGGACCAAGTTTAGTGATTCATGTGCAAACATATTCGCATGGATAGATTTATTTCAAACCTCTCCTGTTTTCTTCTTGTGCAGCGCAACAATGCGCTTAATGGCGCATTCATGTTTGCTGCAATAAGCAACGACCTCACAAGGTCCAAGTGATGAATGTAACGTCTAGGACACTATTCACCTGCGTTATGTATGTTGGTCCACAGCAGGTAATCAGGCAGCCCTCATCTTGGTCCCACCTGCTATCCTCAATTGTTCAACCCTGAACCTGGAGTCTCTGCAATATAAAGTTAGTTAATGCGATATGAAATAGCATAGGTTGCATAGCATGACTCGCTTTTACGTTTTAGTAATCGCTGAGAGGGGAAATTTGACTGAATTGAATTAAAGAGAGCATGAAACGTAGACATCCGGAGAGGGTAAGGGACCCATGATTCTGACATCAGAGGTCGGGGTGTTGTAATGAGCGTGGCAGAGGGCTAGGCGTGCTAGCACCCAAAAAGAAGGGTAGAACGCTAGGGAAGGAGTAAATAGAACAGCGCAGACAGACAGCCATGTCATTGTCATTTTTTCGGGCTCCAGCTGAGTTAGCAGCCCAGCGAGTCTTCATCATCCTCAATCCTCGTCCCGCAAAGCTGCTTTTTGACCCGCATTTTCTCAAATTTCCTTCTAATTGCATAGCTTAGCGTTAGAGAAACGGTACCTGATGATTGGCTACTGACTCCAAAATATTCTGAAATCTATCCCCAGATTTCATTTTGAGGTGTGGCTGACTTGGTTTTGCCATATATCAAAATTTATAAATCTGTCTGTAACAAGGGCAGCCCACCGTCCGTCTACAATACATAGATAGACTATATTCCTATTATTATTATTATTATTATTATTATTATTATTATTAGAATTTCCACTGCCACCCGTGATTTCTGCATGATTATCCATCCCAGTGAGAATCGCCACCATATTTACTCTCCCCGAATCCTGATTACCGACATAGCACATTTAACAAATTCAATTATTGAAAGTTAGGATTTACGAGTCGGGGAAAGTAGTTCCAGTAAAACGTTTTAAACACCTATTGCAAGCAAATTCAATTATATGCGAACAGGAGCATCCAATCAGTGAACAATTCAATCCCCAATCTTTCTTTTGAAACTATCGGTTAATAATATATCTTTATGACAAGATAATCCAACGAATTAATAAAATGATGGTTACCATCAGATAATACAAATAAATAGAATAATATAGACAAGATACAAGTTGCAAGTGTAATTTTTGCATAAATTTCTCTTTTCTCACATTGTTGGCAGATCTTTTACACAATGCCTGACATCAGATAGTAGACAGTGACTGATTGGCTTCAATCCTCTTCCAAACCAACTGTCTACTAGGAAAATCTCAAGTTTCCTCACCTGCAAACAAAAATAAAAAATAGGTCATCAGAATGAACGAAGTATGTATGTATGCATGTCTATCCAAATCCCCAAATCTTCAACATAATTCAACGTATAGCGTGTAAAAGGAGGGAAGCAATCAACCTGCCGAACAATGAATGGTTCCTCGGCAAGACTCAATGGCTCTGTTAATATAGTAAAAAATCCATTCCGGTTGCCATAAACAATGTCCGTGAACGGTCGATCGCCCACCTGCCCCAAACATAATTAAGCTATCCATATACAGCAAACTCAAAAGCCAAGCAAACCAAGTGAGAAGATGGTGATGCTTGTATCTACCATACCATGACAAGTTGCGAGGATTTACAGCCAAAATGCTTCTCAATTTCTTCAGCTGTTCCAGCGGGCTTCTTCATACCTGCATCATTCGCAGATACCCACCCACGTCAAGGTTTCATAAACCAGGCAGTGTTGGTGGCGCGGAAGCATAACTGGCATTCTATCAAATACGATAAAACAACGAAAAACGCTAGAATATAGCAGATCAAATCCGCCCTTACTATGCCTTATGACCCTGATGCCAATTGCCTTCTCAAGTGCCCTAGCTTTTGAACCATCACGGTCATACTCATACAGTCCTAACTCAATCGCATCAACAGTAATTCAGGTCAGCACATTGTCAACCACAAAAAATAAAAAATAAAAAAGCGAAAAGATTGCATTTTCAAAATGGGGAACAGGCAACATTACCCGCAGAATTGCTAAACACGGCGACATTACTTCCAAAAACCGATTTGCATTGCTCTACGGACGATGCAAGAGGGGTGGAGAGCGTGAGAGTGTAGGGCACCGTGATCGTGTTATCCTTGTCAAAAACCACACCTTTGAAACCTCTTCCAGACAACTCTGCCCAATCAATATACCTAATATCAGGCACTGCGACATGAGGTAGAGCCAAATGTCGGTCTTTGAAGAAGGTTACGGCCGAAGAGACGATGCCTTGGACGTTGATTCGTTGGCCCGCAGCAGCTTTCAAATCTGCCCACCACATGTTTGAGAAAAGTCCTGGGGTTTTATTGAATTGATTTTCGTCTTCTGGTTGTTGTTCTCCCCGGTTAGGGTCAGAGTGAGTGTTAGCTTCAGCGGAAGCGTGAAATTGGCCAGATACCGAAGTCTCCTGATACTGAGGACATGGGTGGTGGGGGTTGCTCTTGTTATTGCTGGTTTGACGCCTTAGTTGCTCTTCGTTAGTAATACAATTGCTGGTGGTGGAATGGAGAACGAGGGAAGAACATATGTATTTGGAGGAGTGGTTGCGGCAGTTGGGAGAAGAAACAGTTACAGAGGAGGTGGATGGCGTTTTAATTCGGGGATGGGGATGGCGGAGACGTGAAACTGGAGAGGGAGAAGGAGAAGGAAACCTTGAGAGTGATGGGTCGGCCCAGTTGAAGTTGTTGGGCAAGAAAGCCACGTGGTAGACGATGGACTGCATATCTCCAAGAAAATCGAGTGAAGTGCGTGTGTAATGCTGGCTCTCTTATTATTAATATTCTCCATTTGCCCTTTGCCGTCGTCTGGCGTCTGGCGATAGGATAGTAGTCCAGATAAACATCTCACAAAATGAGTTGGGTTGGGCCCTCTTAAATTCAAAAGAAGTCTATTTTATGTTTTGCTTGGAGATATTGTCCAAGTGGAAAGGAAGGAAGGAGGGAGGGAAGGCTTCTCTTGCCCATCCATCCTCTGACTGAAGACGGTGCGTGCTTGGGCCTTGCCCTCATTTCTTTAACAGCTCACTCACTTCACTACCTACCTACGTGCATTGTATAGCCCAAGCTTTCACGACGCCACTTTAACACGTTTTGGAGGACGTTGTTGTTTGACTGAGCCCCACCCCACAACCTTTCTCTCTCTTTTTTTTTTTTTTGGGGGGGGGGGGGGTGGTGGGAGGGGGAGAAACAACTGTTTGTTCCATGGAAACGAGGATACGTACCCAGTGAAGATGTTCACATTTACAACAAGTAGACTCGAGAAAAGAAAAGGAAGGCAGAGACGTAGACGGAGGACCCAATCCCCGTTGGCTCCTCGGTCCTGTCCAAGCGAGTCCACAATGCCTATAACGTCCTCTCTATCTCTCTCTCTCTCTGTCTCTATATATATATATATATACATATATATAATAAGAGGGTATAAACAAAACAACAACTACCATTCTGTAGGGAGTGTTTGAGTTGAGTATTCAAAAGCCCCCGCTCTCACGACTCAACCACCAGTCCACAATAAAGACCCTCTCAACTCAATCTGTGTTAAAATTTTAGAATTCCTGCCCGCACGTCCAAATTGAATAGAAGAGAGAAGCGTCCGTGACCTTGAATGATATCTCTTCTAACTAACCTTTTCCATTTCAACCAACGTTATTAAACGGAAAAAGAAGCTTCAGTTTTATCAGTTTAATTGCCTGCCATCCCTCCCCCCTAGCTGTCGCATCATTTCTTTTTTTTTTTCTGTGGTCTATTCAATAGTGTAATACCCCCCCGTTTGACCGGTTTGCACTTTCCATTCTCTCTGTTTTTCCAATACTTATTCCTTAAGAAAAGTGGTAAAAGCCTCGGTATGCACTTTCCATTCTCTCTGATTTTACCTACGTAAGCTCATGGTGGTGTCAATAACTGAAACTTATTTCTGACTTATCCACCTATTGAATCTGTATTTATACCCACTTAGCATTACATTTATCTCATAGAGAGACGGGGAGAGAGAGAGAGAGAGAGAGAGAGAGTCTTTTATCTCTCGGATTTTGCAGTTTCTGCAGATCCTAAGAAATGGAGGAACCTGCCAGTGGAAAGACTGAGGAGACCCAGAAGGTTCAAGTGCAGGAGGAACGTAGCAAATCAGCTATCGAGGTTGCTGAGGGCTTGGGGCAGGAAGTTGAAGATGTGGGAGAATTTGCTGTTGATGCCGGTTCTTTGTCTCTGACAGAGGCTCAAGGCGGCATCGTTTCAGGGGAAAAATCAGGGACTAAAGAGCGCAGTCCTCAAGTGGAGAATTCAGAGATATTAGATTGGATAAAGGAGGATATTGACTCAAATGTTGATTCAACTCAGCTTACTGTACCTTTTAGAGAAGAAGTACCAGTGAGTCCGAAACAGGAAGCATCGGCAGAGAAATTGAAGGACTCTTCCTCTCAAGTAGAAGCCAAAAATGATGATGAGAAGACTTTCCCAACTTCAAACGGGACTAAACACCCCGATGCTACACTTGCAACAGATGTGTTAAACAGAAACACAGCAATGGAAACAACATTAGAACCAGTAAATTCTTCGGATGGGATTGCTGGGTCACGTGTATCTGGCTTGGTCTCAAATATGGTCGACGACGAAACGATGCTGCCATCCACGGATGGGAAAGAAGCTGGGTTCCTTCCGGTTGCAAGAGAAATGGATCCTGAAAGAAGTGAGGAGAAAGTTAAGCCATATTTGGATGAAAATCAAGGGGAGTCATCTGGTGGCCTTGCCGACAAGATATCTGCAGAAAGCCCAAACAAATCACTTAAGGCCGAAGTTGGAAGCAGCGATGGTTCTACTGAAAATACAGGAGCAAGTAATCCTGTTAGTACTCTGATATCATTTCATTAACTCCCAACAAACGTTCTATTTCATAGTTCCCGATACATTTTTGTTTTGTTCTCTTTCTCTTTCTGTTTTTTTTTTTTATTATTATTATTATTTTAGTTTTGGTCGAATAATTGAACATTGGTGTTCATTTCTTTGATTTTTCCACAGCCCGTTGTATCTCTGAATCGCGGCCCCGAGCAACCTACATCTTGGAGGAGCTGTTGTGGCCTTTTTGAAGTTCTTCGTCGCCCGCATGCATAACTCAAGGTAAGCAAACTCTTTCATTCTATAAGCGAAACTCTGGTTCTTTTGGGACAATCAAAGCTATCAACCCTAACCCAAAAACTAAATGGTTCATCTTTTATGCGTGTGAATAGTTTTCTTGTCCTTCTAGTTTTGCTTCATCAAATGATCATTTGGCCCTTAACTTTTTTCCAATCTTTAAAATGACAAAGGAGCTCTCAATAGGAGGAGTAGTTGGAATATATTTATCCACCTTGTTAGGAAAAACACAAGAGCTACGTCGTTGAAATAAACAATTAACTCTTGAGTTTGGATTATTCTTAGTTATAAACTACTTTCTTTTCCTTTTATTTTCTAATGTTAAATTCCTCTGTTCATATACTTAACACATTGAAATTTTAACACAGCTCTCGCGGAGCTTGTTAAAATCGCATACCCGCGCCACATGTGCTGTCTCTTTGTGTTTTCTACCAGTGCTTTTCCCCACGGCCCTCCATTCTTTGTAAACTCTTGTTGGGCTGCCCCTTTCCCAGAGAACGAGAGTTAGTTATGACTTTGTGCCTAATTAGCTAAAAATAAAACAACTTAGGGGTGGTTGTTTATTTTCTTTGGGTCGTTCTTAGCTATCATATGGCTTGGCCACCTAGTCATACCAAGAAATTATTCAGCTGTCTTGCTGTTCTGTACGTGAAGTTATACGCCAATCACTGAGCACAAAGGCAGAGCAATGTAAAGGCAAAAAAATGATTTTATTTACTCGTGGATAGAATATGAAAAGTTGCTTAAAGTATTAGTGTTGCCTAGGAAATATAAAAGTTCTGACTGATACCATTCTATCTGTAATGGAAATGTCCAGAACCTGCCTAGACAAACTAACGAGTAGCTATGAAGCTTAACGTGTAATAACTATTCAGGAGACTCGGTGCTGCATATGAACTTAACGTGTTTCTTTCTCTTGATGCAGAGGCGACCATCAAAAGAAAATTCCTATCTAGTAGCTATGAAGCTTGTAAGTTTAATGTATGATTTGCAGCATTTCCATCATGGACGAAAGGTGCTCAAATTAATCATGTTCAGCTTTTTTTACCCAAAAGAGTGTGTCAGTGTTGGTAAGAGGTGGACAATACCAGTCTGTTATTTGTTTGTTGTGTCTGGTTATGGGGATTGACCGTGCAGAGATTCTATTTGTACCGTAATTAAGAGATTGACGGCCAAAACAACAATATTTTTGAGCTTTCTATTGTATTGTATAACATTTCTTGAAGAAACCTTACCTTGAGAATTATTGTACGAGTACATATCAAGTTCTTCTCAAAGTTGGAATTACTGCATGACATAACATCATGCCCTCAGGATCCCAGAAGACTGTTTACGGGGCGGCAGTGAGACATTACTGCAAGGGCTCTGGACAAGTCTGTTATAGAGGGGAAGCAGCAGTCCTCGTAGGATTCTTAGAAATTGAGTGATCTTTTCGAGCAAAGGAGATCTCATTCCCCGAACCCAAACTCCTCTATCTTAGATTATTTAATCCCCTTTTCATTTGTCAGTACGGAAAAAGGAATTTCCCTATGACCTCTCCGGAAGGGAAAGTGCATGAGCCTTGAGCTCGAACAATAATCCAAAGCTGTCGCTTTCGTGCCTGCCGAAGACCACAGATTACTCGCACTGGACAATTCAGCTAGATCCCTAGGTCGTTATTCATTAGCAAAGAAGAACCATCATAGCCAACCAGGTTTTCTTGTTAGTCAAGAGTTAACACGTCTTCATATCCACGTTGTTTCGGGTCTGTGCCCTCGTATTTGTGTGTATGCATAATAGAGTATATTTCTGATGGATGTATACATTCCAGGGCATATGGCCAGTGCCCTACTCTGGTGCAGTTTACAGGGCCTGAAACAATTGATATTCCACAGACAAGTGCAATTATGTGGATGATAAACCCATTAAAAAAAAAAAAAAAAAAGCAGCTGTTTTCCAGGCTAACAATGCAGTCAGAAAACCATGCTCTCCCAGTCTCATTGGTCGGTCAATAATAAAATGAGGAAAAATTGCTGAGATTAGATTATTAAAAAAAAGAAAAAGAAAAGAGTCCAATCTATCTTTGGTTAAAACTGCACTAGACCAATCTAAAGCCTAGCAATGTTATCAAACAATGAAGTATTCCAAACAAAATCCAACAAACAGTTCAAACATCAAAACATGCAACAATTGGTTTAAACATCGGTCCCAAAATTAGGCCGAGCTACAGCGCCAAGCAAAAGGACATACCATTACCAGCTGACAAAACTGAGAAATCTTCAAATAAACCCTAATCCATGGTTTTAATGGCGCTTAGCGTAGCAAACATAGACGACAGCAGCTGTGGCAACAATAGCGCAAGTGGAGCCAACCGCCAGCACCGGCCACTGGGCGTTCGATCCATTAATTCCTTTCTCTGTGCTCTCTACTTCAATCCCATTGAGAGCCTGGACAGTTTTCCCCTTCATTCCACCAATCAGATCCTCCGCCTCCCCTACCTGCTTTTGCAACTCCAACACCTTGGATTCCATCTCCCTAGCCTTCTCCTCTGACTCCCTCAATTTGGCCTGTAAGCCCTCTACCTTGACCACCTGGTTGTCCAACTCTTCATGTCTCTTCTTATACCCAACAATCTCCCTCTCTTTCTCAGCAATCTTCTCTCGCATCTCCTCCTCAATCCTCACTTTTTTACTCTTCTCCTCCATCTCTCTAACTTCCAAAATCTCGGCCTTTCTCTCCAAATCCCTCAGTTTCCCATCAGTCTCTACCTTTACTTTCTGAAGTTCCTCAAGTTTCGATTCCTTCTCTCCCAAAGCCTTCTTGAGTTGAGAAACTTCAGCGTTGGCTTCCTCTCCTTCGGTCATAGCAGAAATTAAGTCGTGCTGGAGCCTGGAGACCTCGGTCTCCAGGTCTGCAGCCCTGGCGGCAATGGCTTCGAGCGCTCTCTTGCTCTCTTCTGCCTGCTCCTTGTGTTGCTCCATGGCTTGCAGCCTGAGCTTGAGGTTGGACTCATCGGATTTGAGCGATTCAATCTCGGCCTTCAATTGGGTAACCTGGTCTTTAAATTGTCGGCTCTCGTGAGAAAGCAAGACCTTGTCTTGCTCCAGGGCTTCAATCTTGTGCTTGAGCTTGGTTTCGTTCTCCAGATGTTGCTGATCCACATCGTCGTAGAAGCTATCTCCAGCCGTCTGATCATTGTCTCTCATTGACGCGAGGCCATTGGGGACCGTGATGGTGCCGTCTGTCATTGCTAAACCCTAAAACTTTGAATCAATCAATCAACCAAGGAGAAAAGAAAATCCATTTACTCCACACACAAACACAGAGCGGCACGGAGAGAGAGAGAGAGACAGAGATGTAAATATATATATTATTTATTATTATTATTTCTTTGCAGCAAATTGAAGAAAGTGTGAGTAACGAACAAGAAGAAGAGGGATAAGAAATGAATACCGGGCGGCGGCGGCGGCGGCAGCAGCGGCCACAGAAAGCGGAGTATCAGATCTATAAATCGAAATAAAAGGGGCCAAAAAATAATAATAATAATACAGGAAAGCAATTAATACAGAATAGTAAATCCAAATTGTAGATTAGATTAGAGGGGGAAGAAAGAACGACTGATTCCAATTCCGCGATTGGAATATAAAAATCTTGGGGTGGGTTTAGGGCCGGCGGGTTCGGGTGCGGACTGCGGGAGTGTGGGGTCCACTTTACCAGGTGGCAAGCGAGACCATAAAGGTAATTTTCTTTATCTAATTGTATTTATATGCATAATTAAATAAAATATAATTGATTTATATTTTTTTTTCCAAAATTATTGCAATTTTATTTTTTTTTTAAAAAAAAAAAAAAAGAAGAAGAGAAGTTCGGTGAACGTGGATGGCCCCACTGTAGATGATGCGGTGGAAATAGCCTCCACGTAAGTCCACCCGGCTTTTTTAATTTTTATTTGTAAATTATAAAATATATAATAAAAAATAAATATATAATAAAAATAATAAAATGTGAAAACAGTTGTATTTTATTTACTTTTTATTTTTGGGGGTTGCAATGGTTTGTTGTCAGTGTCCTATAAATTATAATAGATTGGGATGATCACGACCGTCAGTTTTAGTCCCTTCCGCGAATGCCTGCCTGCTATATTAATGTTAATATTATTAGGCAGCCGATGGATTGGGCACCCGTCAATCTTTGACCTCAATCAACTCAACTTAACGGTGCTCATCGAAAAGACAGACAGAGAGAGAGAAATTAAAAGGAAAGGAGGGCTAGTACTCGCCCTCGACTTCGTCTTCTGCGGTGGCTGTGCCTGGACGCAGATTCTACTTATTTTCTCCAGTCCATTCATTTGAGGTTCTGTGCTTTCGACGCCGGCAGATTTGAGGTGGGTTCTCCGGGATTGACCGGCGGCTGTTGGACGTCGACGACGGCGACGACTAGCTTCTGTGGGCGAGGTTGGTTTCTTTCTGCCCACCCTCCTTTGTGTACCTAATCTGTGTCTATGTAATGATCTTCATATCAAATATTTGCCATCTCGAGTAAACTTAGGTATTATATTGTTTTGACAATCAACACTTCTCTAGTTTTGAAAGCTCCTTCCTAATTTGTGGATTTCACTCACCAAACACAATAGCCAAAAAGGAAGGAGAAGGAGGGGGAGGAGGGAACGTGCACTTGGCTTCTTAATTTGATTTGAGTAATTAGTGTTACTAGAATCTACTACTGTCGTCGTCCGTAGTTTACAATGCCACCATTAAATGGATGGATGCTGCAACTCATTTCTAAGTAAAGCATGATGTGATTGATAACCGAACTAGCTGTTAATTACTGGCTAGTAACCAACTCAAGAATCCTATCTCATTCGGATTCACTCGAGAAACTAATTCTTATCTTTTGTATATAGTGTGTTGACATAGAAAGATTCAAGAAAGAATGAGCACCGGAGGAGAAAAAGTATCAACTACCACCACAAAGACTCCCTCTGATTTCCTCAAATCTATCCGCGGCCGCCCTGTTGTTGTCAAGCTCAATTCTGGAGTTGATTACAGAGGTCAGTTACCTCTTCGGTCCTGGTGATAAATCCAGCTTGTTATGATCTTCACTTAAACTTGTTCATAATGTTGAATTTCCTCGTCTCATTGAAACTGTTGAGGTTGTTTCAGAACTTGACGTGAAATTGACATTTTTATCTAAGTTGATACTTTTACAGAACAACTAATGCATGTGAGATATGAATGAGGCTTCTTATAAGGTCCTATTGCAGTATAGATTGTTATCGCAACTACTGCAAAGGGCATTGGCATTTTGCCATTAATTAGTTAGTTTGGGGATAACAACCTAAAATCCCTTGACTTAGCAAAACTCACTTGAAATTCATATCCATGCGATTAGGACTCTACTACTGCTTAGGTATAAAGAATCCTTTTTTCCTTTTGACTTTTTGGCCCATTCCCCACTTGTATTTTTCCATATTTTATTCAATACTGTTTGCTGTATTTGGCTGCTTGGTGACCATGATATTGAGTGGGGAAGGGAATGCTATAATGAGTGGTTTAGCACTGCAGCTTGGGCTTGAATGATTCCAGCGATTCTGCATTAGGTTTGTCAAATTTCTCTTCACCACAACATTAATATCAATTAACAAGTAAATGAAGAATCTGGCATTTCTATTAACTCTGGTGTTATCTTCTCTGTTGTAGCCTAACATTTTTGTGATTCACTAGAACCACAAATAGTGCAGAACTATCTTTCCCATAACCTCTTGTATTTATACTTGCTAGGATTATTACTGCTTAAGATGACTTGTGCAGGTATCCTGGCATGTTTGGATGGATATATGAATATAGCTATGGAACAAACAGAAGAATATGTGAATGGGCAGCTGAAGAACAAATATGGAGATGCTTTCATACGAGGAAATAATGGTAATAATGCCAACTGAGTTTTCAGCTATTTGAATTAATGTCAGAGTCCTGTGGTGAAGAAATGTTTTCTTTGCCTTTCGTGCAGTTCTCTACATCAGTACAACAAAGAGGACGCTGGCAGATGGTGCATAGTTGCAAGAACTGCAGTCAAGTGTTGTGTAAAAGGTGGCTTTTGCAGTGGTGCTTGTAGTGATTTTATTAATGTTGTGAACCTGGATTGGAAAGCCGACCCGCATGCCTAAATTTCCATGCATTGCGTGAAAATTTGAGTTTGATTTTTGGATTTTCAGGTGCCTGAGTGCCCTGTTTCACTGCTGCCCCTCAGTAGTATCAGTATGTCGATGCTCCCACTTAAATTTGGGTCTGCTTGGAGCTTGTGCCTTTCGTATTCCATTTTGGTATAATTATTTATGATCCCGCCATCTCTTTCTCTGCCTCTGCTACTCTCTTTCGCTATCTCACCGGCCTCTTCATCTTTGTTTTGAAGTACTTGATGGTAAAACTGGTGATATTCAGGATTAACCAAGCCTGACTTGCTTTCTCTTCAGGCCGTTACCCCTACAGCAGCCTAATATGATATTCCGGTTCTCAATTCCTAGCCTATTTAAAAATGCTTAATTCGTTTGTTGTGTTGTGCAATATATATACATTTTCTGTACATATGTAATATTTTGAAAATTCTAAAACTCTTTTTGCTCGATATGCTGTGGCCTTACCCACCCAATTCGGAATGGAGAATGGGGAGGCCATTGAATTGACAGAAGAAGCTGTTTTAATCTTAATGGCATTACAGATTGACAATTCAATACGTTCCGAATTTAAATGGATCATACTGCAAACTCCTGATCCGAATTTAAATGGATTAAACTACCTTGGTGATCAAGTTTCAGAGTGGACTATGCTAGATTGTGGCTTAAATTCGAAAAGGCTAGTCAAAAATAACACTGAATATCTAATGGCTTAAGACCGCACTTTTGTTACCAAGTGATCAAGCGCAACGGTCAAATCACGAGGAGGCTCAACGGCATACCCGAAGGATCCACGACAGTTAAATGTTGAATAGTAAGAAGATGCTGATGAAATTGTGTCAGGACTCAGGAGGAGCAGGATTGGATCACATCAAGAACCTATTGATTTCATGAACAAAGTAATAAGGATTTCTGGCAAGCATGTTGATAGGGTTTTCTTCGACATTATTGTTCGCTACCAGCAGAAGGGGGGGAACCGGACAGCATGATGACTTGGCAAGGGAATTCAGTAGGTTCGCATCAGTCATTCACATAGGCCCCGACTGGAGGGACCATGACAGAGGATGCTTCTGATGGTGAAGTGCAGGAAGAGGGAAAAGGGCGATGACAGTTTTTTCTGGTGTACGAACACGATCTTTTTTACCGCATCAACAAGGTAGTTCGAAATTCAAACTGGCTACTTCTTGGACTTCCATTCTTCATCAATCCTTCTAATGGAGAAGCAGAGAAGGTCTGATGGATTCTTCGTTAACAATGCACGAAATGAACTTACAGTTTTGCAGTATCTTTTGCTTTTTTTAAAAAAAAAAAAAAATGCACGAAAGGAGAAGGTGGGGGGAACCAGCGAGCAGCCAGCGGAAGGGATCGTGGTTGTAGACCTTGTGGCTTCAAGGGATGATGACCCATTAAAACTCATGGTTGCTAATATACAACATTCGCGTTGCTCTTACTAAGCTCTTCCTTTCCCCCTAAAGACCCACTGCTCTATCCAATGCTAATGCAAAAGGTCTTTTAACCTTTAGGAGACGACTGATCAAAAACATTGGAGGAGAACTTGATGTAAGCTTCGCTTAATCTGAATCTGAAGTCTGGACACCACACCAGGTAGAACTGGAATACAAAAGTGATGTCCTAATATAAATAACTCTGGTCGGTTTGTTAAGTCACTCAAGTTATAAGAATATCATATGGAATTTTGCGGAAAAAAGTATAAATTGTGGACGAGTTCCTATAATCAATCAAAAACGCAAATTACAAAATTAAAGCGTGCAAGTAAACAAAATCAAAGGGAAGAAGAAGTGACAGGAGGAACTTTTCAAAATGTTTGCAATATACAATTGACCCACGCAGCGACCACATATTAAAGCCAAAATAATTCTAATTTCTTGCTGCTTCTTTTTAAAACTCCTAATCTGACAGTTCGATTTGGGATTTGAAGGTAAACAATATCAGAAGAAGGGATAAAAGAACAATCTTTCTCCTGTCTTGAATAATAATAATAATCAAGGGAGAAAAACAAAATAAATAAACTAGGAATTCAAAACAAGAAATGTTAATGAAAAATAATAACTTTTTTTTGGGGGGGGGGCTAAAACAAAAAAAAAAAAAAAAACGAAGAAGAGGAAGAAGAAGAAAAAAATAAAGGAAAGGCAACGAAACCCACAAGCCTGTCAGTCCAACGACAAGGGAGCGGGGCATGCAGTTGGGTTATATCAACCTCCAAACTTGGTCTTGTCCTTCTCCAAACCTTCAAGAAGGGTAGCAAGAAGTCGCATGGCCTTGATTTGGCATTGCAGAGCCAATATATAGTCAGCAGTCTCTTCAAACAGCTTGTCAGGCACAAGCGAGTGACCACCGGGCACTATCCTCTGCAATGCCGCAATCTTGCTCTCCACTGCCTCTTTGTCATCGACGTCTTCGCAATTGCCACCCACCTCCAGCTTTACATCAGCCGTTTCTTGAACTTTCATTTCCCTCGTCTCGCTTCTACTTAACCTTAGATGATGACGACGACGACGAAGAAGTCTCTCCGAAGAAGGCCTCTTGCAGCGGCTTGGTTTAAAGTTGACCATATCAAACTTTTTCCTGCGAGGAGTTTTCTGTTTCCTGAGGAATGTGGGTCTGACCATATAGTTTAAGCTACTCTCCATGGACAGTTTAGGAGGAATGGACAACATGTATGGAATGGACAAAGTAATTTATTTATTTATTTATTTATTTAAAAAAAAAAAAAGAATTCCCACATATGAATTTCAATGTGAGATCAGTATTCATTTTTAGGATGTAATTCTCTTAAGAGTTTATACAAGATCATTAATATCTCATTGATTAGAGGACCAGGGAATTGTCTATAGTAAAGGCATAGAGTTTGATTCATTGCATTGTATTTTGCTTCCGAATTAAAACCCGCATTTTATACAATTTTTTTTTTTCTTTAAAAGAAAAAAGATTTCGCCTCACTTTCTTCTCTGGTATCAACGTCAATCATTTTAAACCTCTATCTATCTATCTAATATAAGTTGTAAATTGGCATATTTTCGGACCCTATGAATGGCCCTTTTGAATAAGTGTAGTGTTTTCATTATATACGAAGCAGTATTTGTCGGAGATCAAATTCCGGGTCTTGAGGAATTCAATTATATAAGTTTATTAGAGGGGAGGGGGGGGGGATTAAGAAAAGCATGTCCATCAATGGTTTAGCCTTGAAATGATGATGAACTCCTATGCTTAAATCGATTAGCTATGTATGTGTCCCGTATGACTCATGGCCGTAGGAGGTGGTATGGCGGTACCATTTATTGGCACGTAGAGATGGAGGAACGTGATATGGTGTACTGTCAATTCCCAGCTGGCTGTCTCACGGGAAAACTAAAAGCTGAAAGACAAAGAAACGAAGTGTAGTAGGGCGATTGGGATTCGGGACATTCTACTTAATTATCACACCACCAAATGTTGTGCGCGCGCGGGGGCGAGCGCGAGTGGATATTAAAGTTTTCTACAGAACTATTGCTCGTTGCGATATATACTAGTAGCGTTAAATTAACATTTGGTTTCGTATAATTTGAAAACTTGTCAGTAATTTTTATTAAATATTATAGAATTCACCCCCTTTTTTTGTGAATTTATTATGCCGATTTAACTCTCTGTGTAATGTAAATTCAATGTAATTTTATTAAATTATAGAGTATTACTGTTCTTTCTTATTTATTTATTAATGGGTAAAAATATATATATTTGTGGAGAAAGAAAAACTTCTTTTTTAACATTGGAGGAGTTGGAGTTGGACTTGGGAGGATCACTTTCACAAGGGGGGATGGGCTCGGCAGAGGAAGAGGAATGGGTCCACTATAACGAAAGAAAGGACGAGGGAGGAGAGAGAGAGCACATGTGCTCACATGATTTTCTTGAATCCAACACCGCCAGCCCATGTGCTTCTCTCTCTCTCTCTCTCTCTCTCTCTCTCTCTCTCTCTCTCTCTCTCGGCTCCCTCCTCCTGTCCTATGACTCTACATATAAATCAATCAATCAATCATCACTAGCAATAGCATTGGCTTGATTGCCACGCGGTACCTTTTAGAATGGGCCCATCGTCAGCCCCCACAAACCCAAACGCATGTAAGAGAAAAGAAATCCAAAATAATCCAAACAAAAGTTGATTTTCTTTTCAATTCAATTACAGTCATCAGTTTATGTGGATATCAATCAATAATATAAGTGGTCGAGTGGGAAGGTGGTGGTGGGAAAGGAAGGAGTGGTGCTTCCAAGATGGAAACCCGTTGGTCATTTGGGATCGTGAGAGGAAAGATTTTGTCGCTGTGTGTTGGTCTTACAGTTGGGGGGGGGGGGCCTTTTTGTTGCTTTTACCCACCAAGTACTGCTGATCGCTAAAACCCTGTGGAAGGCAATTGATTTAATCCAACTTCGAGCAAGGTTGTTTACTGCTCTTATTATCAAGTTGAGTATGGTGGAGGCAGGTTAAGGATTTAAACTCACAAACTATTGTACTGCTACACTTTTTAAAATGTTGACAACGTTATTTAGATCAACTATAATTTTTGTTTATTTTTTATTTTTTAAAAAAAGGGTAGCTACGCAGGTTGACACAACTAAATAGTTGGTGATTTCCGGGCGTTTCTTTTGAGATCTAGTTGAAAAAGAGCTTTTTTGGTTGTTGGCATCTCTGAAAATCCAACAATGGATGATTTAGTGATTTTTAGAAGCATAAATCCTTTCTTTCTTCTTTTCCTTTTATGTTCTTCCTTTTTTTATAATTAAAAAAAAAAAAAAAAAAGTGTTGTTCAAGTTACAAGCATAAATCATGGTTGGTAGCTGGCGCTAATTGGGCTATTAGAATTTGTGGTAACAGCCTAATATGTAAAGCCAAAAGTGGGCCCTCCTTTGATGCAATCTTGTTGGGAAACTGCATGCATGCATGTGGACCCCCCACCCCCTCAAAGGCCCAAACAAATAAATACAGATAATGGACAGAAAAGGGGGATGCAAGCTTGATGGGAGCGTGAGTCAGATAGCGTTGTCGTGCAAGACACGTGCATGGATAATGGAATTTTGCGCACCCATAAGTGTCGTCACAAGAGAAATGGAGTGTGAGATTTTGTTCTATTTTGTTTTGAACATTAATGGATTGTGAGTCGGATATTGTGTTGTTGCAACTTGCAAGGGCGTCCGGATCCGGTTGGTGGTGGATGGCTTTCGCTGCCCGCTCATCTCCTCAGAGTAACCATGTTGCATCTTTCATGGCGTTCATGCATGGTTAACCTAGCAAGTCAATATCAAGTACACCGCCGACGACTGATGTAATTTTAATAGGATTCCAACGTAACGCATTGGCTCTCGGGCGAGGCCGACAAGAAAGAGAAAAACTTCGTAATTTTCGAAATCAGGAAAGCTAAAAAATCTACCTTCTCATCAGATATGCCAGTAGTCCTTCGTTCGGTGAACCATGCCATCAGATAAACAAACAACACGTTCTAGTATGGGATCTGGAAATTTTATTTAGTGGGAGTGACAGATAACGGATGAAGCTGAGTTGAGCACAATTTATTTAAATAAAGATTAAAAAAATGTTAATAAATTAACCTTTCATCAAACCAAACTTGCAAAACTTTTATGGGAAATAATTCGTTTAATTTCATAATATTTATCAAAGAAAAATTTAAAATGACAAAAGATTTTTGATTGTAATAAAATTAACTAATTAAAAAATATACGTATGTTTAGTTTTACGACATAATTATAAATAAATAACTATATTAAAAATTGATATTACTAAAATGAGTTTCCTGATAGATTGAACAACGTAATTTATGGATAAAAAAGTATTATAAATAATATATATATATGTCATAATTAAAATTTGAAATTTCACAAATAAAAGTATAAAATCTTGATTATTAAGTATATTTTGAGAGATGATAATAATATACATATATTGATAAATAAGAGATTAAAAAACTGATTTTATAAAAATTTTGTACCTCTTAACTTTTTATTTAGTCAAAAAAAAAAATCATTTTATCTATAATTTTTAAATTAAGTAGGAAAAAAATTATTTTTTAGTGGGGACAAAAGTTATTTTTCAGTGGGAGCAAAATTAATATTTAGCTTTGATAACTTTAAAATATTCACGTTAAATCTTAGTTCTTAAAAATTCGGCACTTGCCCCCACTTAGAAATTAAGCAGTGGAAAAGGCATGGAGCTTTTGGATGTCCACGCGAAAAAAGGAAAGAAGAGAAAAAAAAAAAAAAAAAAAAAAAAAAAAAAAAAAAAAAAAAAAAAAAAAAAAAAAAAAAAAAAAAAAAAAAAAAAAAAAAAAAAAAAAACCCAACTACAATCACAGCTCTTCATCAGGCGAATAAGTTTTTTTCCAGGTTAGCCATGTCTAGCCGAGTAGTTCAATATCTATTTCATGCTACGTTTGGCTGTAAGAGTGTAAAAGATAATTTTCTCTTCCAAGTTCTTTACTGACCTTGATAAATCGAGAACGAATTGGTCTAAAGCCTACAGATGCCCTACAGATGCTCGGTGCACGTGTAAACAGTAACAGTAACAATAACCAAGGAATCCCAAAGCCAACCGAGATACCCAAAGCAGTAGCTTTAAGCTTAATTCCAATGGCTGGTTCAATCTTTCTTTTTTTCTTACCAAATGTTTGAAGTCTTGGAACATCTCATTTCTTGCATAGCTCCGTAAAGTGAAGAACGAGATAAGAGTTTTATTCTGATCTATAGCGTCAATGTTTTCTTTCCTGGATGAACACAAACATAAGAGTTTTGCCTTGCCTCTTTTACAGAACCTAACAATGTTGGCTCTACAAGGAAAGGACACCTTTGCCAATTGTCATCGTTCTTTACACGAGCCACCCATAAACTTCTGTATTTGTAAGTCCTCTCCTACCAAAACCTCTTTCTCCATGGATCACTTCAAATGAGCACACACTCACCCTCCTCCCTATTCCTCTTTAATACATTCTTGCCATCCCATACCGAGCAGCGCCAACCTTTCTGTGAGCAGTTGCACTTGTCGCAGATGCACCAATTCCACCATATTGAGCGTTGGCCTGCAACAAGTTTGTGTCAATTGTAATCCTTTCATCAACATGTTCCACCTGACTCGTCCCTGCCTGCGTCATAAAAAATGGGTTCGAGTCAATGTCGATGGCCACATCTGGAGCAAATTTGGGAACCATGCCACATTGCTGGACTTGCTTTTGTGAGGACAAATCCCTCTCAGCTTCCATCTTAGATCTATCTTGGTTTCCTGTGCTAGATTTCCGATAAAAAAATGCAGAAGGGACAGCCTGAGGAGGAACGACGGTGCTTCTGACAGATGCTTTTGAATCATAGGCATCCCTCTGGAAACTCCTGCTCTCATATGATGCAGCTGGACCAACTACTTTTGTTGGATTAGCTGCAGGAACAATGCAATAAATTATTACAGGTACATGTACAAAAGAAATTCAAAGGACACAGCATTGTCAACCTTATTACCTAGTGGAAGTTGTTGTGGTGCCTGCAAGGTCCTTGACATATTTACAGAAATTCCACCAGAATCTCTGGGATCTTTGTTGTATACTTCCTCTACAGTTTTCCGGTCTTTGAGAGAAGCAATATTTTGTTGCTCCCTAGGGGGGATTGTGTTGGAATGTACAATTGTAGACCTGAAAATTAATTGGGAGGAAATTGACTCTTATGCCTTAGTCCATTAAAGATATGCAATCATTCTCTTCATAGCTAAGACATCAAAGATTACACACAGGCTGCAGATGCCATTTCTATGCTGGGAACACTGTAGCACCATACAGAGTCCCCAACAAAGATCAAGTTATTGAATTTCAATTCCCAAATCTAGGACAAAGAAAAATCGATGCAAAAGATAATTATAAGCTGCTTGTACCAGGTAATAATTGGCTTCAGTGAACGTGAAAGAACATCAGATAAACTTGGCTCTCAAGAAGGCTTATCCTAATAATGACCTCACCCTTATTCTTTTTAATAGACAGCAATAGCATGCAATGCACTGCCTTGCATGTAGGGCAACTTAAACAGTTATCTCTTATTCATTAATTGCTTGTTACCTATGTAACAATTGTGTACAAAGGGTACACAAATACTCCTTGTCAATCAAAGAAAACTTAAAAGGATAAAAATTTGTCATAGCGATTACAGTAGATGCAAGTTAATAGTAAAATCACAATACTGACCAACGCAACTTATCAATGACACAAACAGCCAGAAACTACTAGATTGGCAAATTCATTCATTAGGAAACAAATAATAATTATAGCAGTGCAAAAATAGAGAATAAATATTACCTAGGAAGTGACGCATGCTTTCTTTCGAGTGGAATCACTGGCCCACTTGTACCACCATTTTCCTCAAGATGTGCAAACTGCTTTCTAAATTGGTCAACAGCACTGATGGGAAACACACAATACAAATCAGGGGAAAGCTGAAGCATAGAGCTAATCCTATAACCCACGTTTGTATCCAAAATTAGTACAAAAGAAACCCAGAAAATCAGAACCTTGGATAAAGAAAATTAGTCCTCTCAGCTCCATTTATATAGTCCTTTAGCAGCTGAGGATGGTATTCAAGTATCTCACGAAAAATAAGTTCTCTTATGTCCTCCTTTGTAACTCTTCTCCTCTCAAACTCAAACTCCATCTTTGTTATTGGCTGACAGGAAGGCTCCCTCTCAACTTTTGCCAGTCCCTTGAAGTAAGGATCTGCCAATGCCTGATGAGAAAAAAATGGGGAATAAAGTTAAATGATGCGACATATCAACCATCTCACGGTCCAAGGTCAAGATAGCATCAAATGAACCATATAATAGCACAAAGTCAAGATGGCATCTAAACAAAACACATTCAGCTCTCCAATACAATTAATAAAAGACCAAAAAGAAATTCTCACCAACCAGGAATAGTATTAAGGCTTGTGCAGAACATTTTGATGGCCTGAAAATGAAGTTTATAATCTTTTGCTTATATTTTGGTGCAGTTTATACTCCTACGTAATGTGACAAACCTCTTCAGCAGTCGGCCGGTCTTTTGGGTCAAAAGCAAGCAGCCTTTCCAACAGGCATAGCGCCAAAGGATCCACGTTTGGAAATTTCTGGGCAAATGTCACAGGCTGCTTTTTCCTCATGCTAGTCAAGTATCTCCTTGCCTTTTCATTTCGAACCTGGAGCCATCAAGCACAAAGGTTCATGAAATGAAATAGTCTGAGTGTCCTGCATTGTATCTGTGTGCAGAAGACACTGCATGGACTTGGAAGGGCCTTCAATGAAGGATTGATTAAGGGTTTATCACTTAAGACACAGATGTGGATTGAGGTCATTATCAAAAGCATACATCAAGTGCAAAGCATAGGCACACAGAATTTTTTTAAAAGTTTGGCCTACCCGAGAGATTGTATCTAATGAAGGTGTTCCAAGAAGATCTGTCATCAAATCAAGCTGGTGGACAACATTTTTGCCAGGGAAGAGAGGTTTCCCTGTTAGTACTTCAGCAAAGATGCAGCCTATACTCCATATATCAATTGCTGCAGTATACTGCAAATAGGCACCATTAGAAAACTTAATCAAACCTTCCAAACATGACAACTCACATCAAATAGCACTGAATTCCTCAAAAAAAGGGGAAAAACATGTTCCCCCAAAACTAATATTTAGTATTATATTGTTAAAGGCAACATGAAAAACCATAATGATGTGGGGTCTTCACCAGGCAGAAAGAACAGTTATCTTATTTCAAAATAAGCACATAGATGGAACAAGTGTGTTAGGACAGTCAAATCTATACGACAATGGACTCTACAACATCAAGTCAATATGTACAAGAGCCATACTCTAGAAAAAAATGAGCCACAAAGTTCCGGAGCTCTATACCATCTTGTAGCAACATAGTCCTGAAAAGGTGAGATAAAACTCTTAACTTCTAAGATTTAGATAACCACATATGTGGTGCTTACATAGGAGCATAACAACCATCATAGAAACTGTAAAACATACCGTCCAGAAAATTGTTGAGGGTGTATCATGAAAAGCAACTCTTGCCAACCCAAAATCACAAATTTTAAGTTTACAGTTTGCATTTGCCAATATGTTCTTTGGCTTTAGATCTCGATGGTACACATTTGCTGCAGCCAAGAATGCAATTATCACGTCAGTGCTTTTTTTTTGTGATCATTTTAGAAAAAGGGAAACAGGAAGAATAAAAGACCAAAATCTAGTTACTCATGATCATTTTAGGAAGAAAAAGAAAAGTAAAGAAGAAAATACCAAAAGTAAATAGTAAGCAAAAAAGATTATGGAATAAGAGGGGGGAAACAAAAACAAAAACATGGAGAAACATATTACAATGAAAGGACCCCCTACCAAGGTAACAACACAATTGATGGACTGACTTAAATACATGTGGCCAATTAATTGCCAACCTAAGGACAGCACATGATCATAACTGCTGGCACATCCTAATGTGGCAACCAGTCCTGCCTTTTCCTTATACCAAGATTCAAAAGATTCCTTAGCAAAGCATTGGAGCAAAAAGAGAATTAAAATACCTGTGTGGATATACTTCAATGCACGAAGCAGCTGGTAAAGGAAAAACTGGTAATGCTCTCGTGTTAAGTCGTCATTGGCCTTGATGACTTGATGAAGATCTGATTCCATGAGCTCAAAAACAACATAAATATCTTTAAAATCCCTTCTGGATGGTGGTAGCATAATATGTTTAATCTCTACAATGTCTGGGTGTCTTAAAAGTCTAAGCAGCTTTATCTCGCGAAGGATGCGAGCAGCATCTGAGATGTGCTCAAAAATATCATGTATCTTCTTTATTGCAACCCTTTCACAAGTGTGAGTGTCTATTGCTGAGCAAACAACACCATAACTGCCTTTTCCAATAACTTCCTGAATTTTGTATCGATTGGCATCACCATATTCAGAGAAAAATTCCATCTCTGCTGTGTTCTGTAGCACATGAATCCAAATCAGACAAAAAAACGAGTCATAAAATATATGCTAGGTAACAGCACATATGCATGATGAAAATGCTGAAGAAGCCCACAACAAACCGACAGATGCATGCATAAAAAGGGGCAATCCCAGTGCACAAGACTCCCACGCACAGTTGGGTCATACATTCATTATAAGAAGGGTTAGGTGGTCAACAACAAACTCATAACAACAGTGTAGATTATATTCAACAGAATGGCAATTGAGTTGCCCAAAGGGCCTCAAATCAAATCAATTGCTTATGCATCTGAAGTCACAACAAGCTGTATTCCAGAGAGGAACTCACCTAGAACAAAAAGACGGAACAGGTTTGACTACTCCATTCTACTTTGTCCCAGAAAACATTATACTCAATGTCATCAATATTTGCAGGCTTATGACATATAAATTCCAAGCACTTGATTATGAAGGAAGAATAATCCAATAAAAAAAAGTTCTCCTAAGTACATGTTTCATTTCCATTAATGATTATAAATCAAGTTTCCAGCACCAGTTCCTCTCCTCCCCCGCTCCTGGGACCCAACCATCCCAAAACAGTTTCTTTTATGTACAGGCAGCTGCCTAGGCAACTCCCTGTTTCCAAATAAATTAGAACAGAAAAATCAAAAACATTGAATAGAAAATCTGATGATTAATTGGAAAATCCACTTGTGAAAGTCAAGTCCGATTCACTTGTGAAAAATTAAAAAGAGAGAGAGAGAGAGAGAGAGAGAGAGAGAGAGAGAGACCGAGCGAAAGAGAACAGATTAAACAAGAAGGCATGTAATGCAACCATGGAAAAAAAAAAACAAACATGGGCATTAAAATCCAATAGATATCATTCAAGAAAAGACCAAGACCTACCGCTCTAAGAGAAATTCCAATTCAATGATGCCGTTATTATAACGGAAACTTTTTTATTTTATTTTATTTTTTTATAAAAAGTTAGTTTGCAAAAAACATACATACAACAAAAAACGTATATAATATATAGAAAGGAATAACCATAGATTCAATTCGGTGGGTGAGCATCAGATTTTGAAGGCCAAACAGCATATTCGAACAAAGTCACCCAGGCCCACCTACTAAACGAATAGGAACGAAAACTCCTCATCCTCCTAGAACGCATACCATGTATAAAATTGAACTAAAAAACGACATTCATTGGGTATAAGCTCACTGGTACTAATCACCGAGTGACATAGTATCAGATGCCGAATTGATCCAATAAAAGAAACGATCCCAATATTACTGATGCCCCAACATTTTTCTTATTATTATTTTCTTTTTTTAAAAAAAAAGAAGAATTGTGAACAATCGCTTTTCAATTGCATATACTTTCCGAACCTTGAAGTATGAACCAACCCAACCAAAATTTCAGAACCCCCGGTGGGGGGGGGTGGGGAGCAAAAGTAAAGTATGACAAAGAAAATGAGGGAGAGGCAAATCCAAGAACAGATAGACATTACCTTCTTCCGAGGATCTTGCTGCATTTTTTTGCTTTCTTCGTTTGTTTCTTTTAGCAAAGTTTGAATTCCCCGAAAGAAAATTGTAAAAGAATCAAGAACAAAAGTATTGAGAGGCGACGGTTGGGATTGCACAGTTAAAGATTCGAATGCGAAAGAAAGAAAGAACCAATTCAATAGAATTGAATTGAAGAAGGAGGAGGAGGAGGATCGAAGAAAAGAGGAAGGTGGCTGGGAATGATCAGCCACATTTGCCCCATCTACCCCTGCTCCGTATGACAAACCCAAAATCCCACCTCCTCCTCCTCAATTGTTTCGCCCAACAACCTAAAACCCCAGCCAAAGCCCTCATACACTCTACCTTCTCCTCCTCAATCTGCCTACGCACTCCAACAGCAAAAACAACCACCACCACCACCACCAGCAGAACGATGCCCAACTAGAACAAATCGACTACGCCGTTTCCAAGATTCATTCCCGACAATGAACGCCTACTATGAACTGCAGGAATGGCGCTTCTATTCTGTGGATCAGGAAGAAAACCCATCTTTGTTTTTTTCTTCTTTTTTTTTCGGGGGGGTTGTTAATGTTAATAGATCTTGAAGGAACCTCCCCACCCCCCTCCCTTCTCTTCTTCTCCTGTTCTCTTTATTTTTGCCTTAAGAAAGAAAGAAGGATTTATGTGTTTTGTGCGTAGTATTGCTGTAACTCAATAGCACCGACAAGAGAGAGAGAGAGAGAGAGAGAGAGAGAGAGAGAGAGAGAGTAGTCATAAAAAGAAAGAGAGGAAGGCAGCAGTTAGCATCTTGGCATGCCTTTGCTTGAAAAGAGTGAGAGAGACGTGAGAATGTTTATGATCGGTCATTCATGGCTGGCAGGGATCTAGGGCAATATATATATCGGAAAGGGTATTTTGGGAAATGTATTTGTGGATAAGGGAAAAAAAATATGTTTTTATAAGATTATTATACAGATAAATTCTTAATTTCAAATATTATAATAAATTTAATCTGAACTTCCACGTACAATGATTTTATTATTATAAATTTTTTTAACATATTTATCTCATTATATAAAAAAAATTTAATTTTTTTTATCAATTTAAATAATATATTAGAATGATAATATTTTTGCCCATATCATCTCATCAAGGTGTGTCACACAAATTAATAGTAAACACTAACATATTTTGAAAATATGATAAATTTATTTTTAAAAAATTTCTATAATTAAATTATCATATTTAAAAAATTAAATTAAATTAATTATAATTTATAAAATTAAAATTTTATTTACATATCAACTCCATTATATACGAAACATATAACCAAACCGAAACCAAACGAATGCGTTGGCGACTGCGTATTTACTTATGCGCTGATTTTATCCTTTCACATTGGCTTTGGGCGGTGGAGTGGAGGGAGAGGAAACTTACTGAGGAAAAAAAACGAAAAAGCAAGCAAATGTTTCGTAAAAGACGAATAATAATTAGGTACAGGTACAGCCGCTGTTTCTACCATCTGGTTAGACGCGCGGTTGATGGTGTGTCAATCAGACTAAAAATAATAAATATTTTATTTTATTTTTTATGTTAAAAAAATTATATTTATATTTTATTTAATTCAACCGATATATTAATTAAATTTAATTTATATTTAATATTTTTTTTATTAAATACATACGAATGTATTTTTATCTTATTATTACATTATCAAAATCACTCATGTCGTATAAGTTCAAATTTTTTTAAAAAAAAATTAAAAATTAAAAATTTAATATTATATTAAAAAATTATTTTTTATAATATTTAAAAATTTTATTAATTTTATATTTATTTTTTTTAAAAAAATAGATTTTATGTCACAACAAGAAATACATGAATCATATAATACATAAATATGACTTCACTAAATAAAAAATATTTTATATAAATTAAATTTAATTAATAAAATTAACATATTGAATAAATTTAAAAATCATATATAAAGTAAATATAATTATAAAAAAATTATCTTAAGAACACTACAATAATTAAAATGTTGAATTCTTATATTTAAAAATTTTTAATTTAAAAAAATATAAAATTTAGAATATGTATATATATTATGATCTGATCCGATCCCCTCCGCCGCGCATAAAATGTAACCAATACTCTTTCTTTTGTCCATAAAATAAAAAAAAAATAAAAACTCAATTCAGTTTAACATTGTTTAAAAACTCATGAACACACATAATTAATTTATACTTATTTATAAAATTATAAAATATTAAAAAAATGATATAATATTATTTTTTTCATTAAATTACATTTTGAGTTAATATAATAATATATGTATCATTTTATTAATTATATATAATTGTTAACATTACTTTGTATCTAGCAAGTAGTTTCCTTCAAAAAAAAAAAAAAAAAGATTCTAATGCAGCCCAACCCCCCGCCCGACAATTTAATTAATTGAATCTCCAAGCACTTTCAAAAAACTAAAAATATTCTGTGGAGAAGACAAGCAATGTTAATGATGCTATACATTTTCTCTGGACAACCATGATTTTGACGCGCCAAAAAAAAAAAAAAAAAACTACTACTAGTATTCTACTTATGACATGTGTTACTGCTTCAAAATGAAGGGTTCATGTCGAGGAAAGGTGTAGCCTACCCCGATATTGTGCCATTTGTTTTGCATGAATGCAATTGGCAATACACACTCCGGTACAATAAAACCGTGTTGTATATTAAGCTTAGGTTGGTTACCTATGGAATCCAGTTCATGCATCCAACTCGAAAATGAGATCAGGTCAATTGACCCCAACATTTCCACCCCACATAAATTCCAATCAATGAATTCTTGAAGTCATGGTGCCTAGCTTTTTTGTACTTATATTTCTTGATGGCAACATTTGGTACAAATTTGTGGGGGTAGTTTATCGGAATTTATATCCGAGGCTAAGTCAATCTTTTTTAAAGTTTGTAACCTTCCGCGTACTTCATGTTTTACATGTTGTTGGCGCGTCTGGGATAGCACGGATTGTAAATATTATTTCGCACTAACTCTTTCTCCAACGTAAAAATTGATACCACTATAAAATGTAGTTATAAGTGGGGTGGTAAGTCTAGACCAATAGTTACTCGTTAATTAAAAGTAATCGATTCCGTCAAATTGCGTGATTCAAAACTAGCGTGCACAGGGAACTTGTTGCTTTATGAAAATGACGGCCCTAGGAGTCCCATTACTTGTAATAACGAGTACGAGTGTCAAGAGACCTTTTTTTTTTTTTTTTTTTTAAATTTCTCCAAAACTTATATTTGTAATTTTTTATTTTTTTTTTCTAAAAAAAAATTCATAATGGGACCAAAACAAAATGCAAGTTGCGTTTTAGATGCAATGATTTTCAAATCAAAAGGAATTATTATTATTATTAAAAACAAAAAAACCAGCAAAAAAGACAAATCGGGTGAGGACGATGTAGCAAGGTCAAGGACACCGTACTAGCGTCGACAAGGACCCCGTGTTACCCATTTGCCCCACCCAGAGAACTCAAACACGTCGCTTTTTTTCTTTTATTATTATTATTATTATTATTTTTAGGACGCAATGACTTCATTGCTGCTTCTGTTCATGATACGTGGGATGGGATGGGAATTTTTTGACGATAATAAGTGAAAATAACACGTAAGTGTAGTCTAATATGATATAATTTAATAAAATATTTATTGAATTTTATAAAAAATAATATATAAATTATTAAACGAATTTTTTTACGTACCTTTTATTACATTTTTAAGTAATCAAATCTGTATATAATCATATTACCTCATATAAGAGGATACGTAGGTTACTACTATATGTAGGTAGTTGTCAGCTTTTAATTTTGTTCCTTATATATATATTATTTTTTTTAAAAAAAAAAATTGATTACGGGAATACAAATTTGATAAATTTAAATAAATAAAAAAAGTCTTTATCCAGTTTGGCAACAGTAGCAAACTCCGTCAGGAGGGACGGACGAGCAAGGCGATCAATAAGGGACAGTCAGGCACGGCGGGTCCCACGTACGTCTGGTTGTACAGTGAATTCTCCCCCCTCTCTTTCTCTCTCTCTCTCTCTCTCTCCCAAAACAAAAAAGAAAACACCACCCACTTCGAATTTTCAAAACAATGGTGGGGGACTAGTTTTCTTTTTTCAATAAGAAATATTATTTATGAAAACATTTGCAACAGTTATAAGATTATAAATTTTACCATATAATCTTCTTCTTCTTCTTTTTTTTCCAATTCTTTTCCCAGGCAAGCCCAAAACATTCCTGCCCCCCAGTTTCTGCAGTCAAAACCGTCATCCGTTTTCCCCCGGGCCCGGGATGTAATTGAATTACTTATGGGCTCTGAGGGGGCCCAATCTAGTTGAAGTACCCTACCCCAAGCTGCAGGTTAGATTAAAAAAGGCTTTTGGAGTTGGAGGCTCTCTTCCGGTTACCAAATCTAAACAGCCTCGTTTTCCTTTTAAGATTGGGCAACCAAATTTAATTTGGGACTCGAGGGGATAAGAGATAAGGGATATAAGCAAAATAAAAAATAAAAAAAATAAGAAAATCAGCTAGAGTGCTAGAGAGCCAGAACAAGGGCGAGGCCGTCAGGGTAGGGGATTTCCATTGAAACAGAAAATAACAAGCAGGCCTTAAATAAAAGAAACGACTTGATAATCCTCTGATCATTGTTGGTTGTTTTCTCCCCTGTTGGGTCCAAATACAACTGGGCTTGACGTCAATTTAAAAGGTTCAATTGAGAAAGTCCAATGGTAACGAGAAATTCTCGTACATAATTTGATAAAAAAGAAGAGAAATTCTGGTACAACCCACAGACTTGTTTGTTGTAGCCAAGTACGAATCGAAAAAGCCGATCATATTTATTTTGAAATGGCAAAAACTCTTCTACAACGAACAAGCGACCAACCACTCATTGTAAAAAGTTACTCAAAGCAAAAACCTTATGTCCTCCCCGACCTCTGTAATCTAAATTTAATTAAACGGCGGGAGGCCCCGGGGGGGGGGGGATGGTATCGGAATGTGGTAGCAAATGCATAACAGGATCATCATTTAAAAAACGCCGTTGATCTTTATGGCAACGACGCCCACAGACTTGTGCTAT
The DNA here is from genome assembly GCA_021464305.1 of Kandelia obovata. NCBI lineage: Eukaryota > Viridiplantae > Streptophyta > Magnoliopsida > Malpighiales > Rhizophoraceae > Kandelia > Kandelia obovata. Next base: position 110,719 of record CM038482.1, read on the forward strand.
TTCATGAGATTCCGGTGTGAGGATGGAGACACAGACAAATTTAAATTCTCTTTTGCGCGTCCACAAACAAAAGAGGAAGGCCCTCTCCTCCCTCAGCCCTTGTGCTTGGGCCCCAAAATTATTCAATTGGTTCCTTCCTTCCCGTCCATCCGATCAAATTCAAAATCGCCTGACGATGCTTATATTGCCTACTGCCATTTGCTATTTCTATTTGCGAGTGCCCTGTATCGAATCATCAGAATGGCAAACAAGGTAAATTCAGATGGTTTTTTTGAATCCGACACGTAAGACATGGGTTGCCCTGGGTGTTTTTGCTTGGCGATTATGCGTGATGTGTCGACGGACGCCAAATAGAGATAAAATACAGCCCATTTCTTTCCCTTAATTTTAGAGAGAGAGAGAGAGAGAGATCCTGTCTTTTATTTATTTCTCTTTTTCCTTTTTCCTTTCCTTTTATTTACTATTATAATATATATCATCCTATCCATCAAAATAAAATTACGGTGCAGCATGCATATATATATATATATATATATATATATATATATATCCTAAATAAATGTAAAATTGTGATTATATCCTATTCACAGTAAAAGTAAAAAACTAACAAACCACAACGATACGATGGCAATTTTTGTTTTTAATAAAAATATTTAAAGTTATTGACAAATCAGTTTTTCTGGAAAATAAATGCGAATAGTGTTTGACACAAATTTATGAAATTGACTTCATGATGACTTTAAGAAGATACGTTCGTCGCTAATTTTCGTTCTGATGCACGGCAACAATTCACATGTGCAAATAAATAAATAAATAAATACTTTATTTAAATAAGTGGTTACATTACATTATATTGAACTTGAGCTCAGGAAAGAAAAAGGGAAACCAAAACAAATTGGCATGGTTGTGCTGCACTTAATACGGCCTTGTTGCCCTCCTCCCTCCAATCATTTCTCTCTCTCTCTCTCGCTCTCTCTTAGTCCTCTTGTTAATTTTTGATGGGCTCTATTTATTTTTTGCATTAAATTACTTTCTCTCTCTAATTAGGCCCCTCCCTCCCTCCCTCTCTCTTTCTCTCTCTCTCTCTCTCTCCCCCCTGCTTCCCCGGCGGCGAGAGAAAAGGAAGTAGAAGAGTACAAGAAATACATAACTCAGCTTCTACGAAACACACTCTCTAGTTTTTATTTTTTTTAAGTGTCTTTCCTTCTGGGTTTGTCTCTCTGTCTTTGTCTGTCTGTATATGTGTCTTTGTGGGGGATTGTTTTCTTGAATTCCTTTTGATTGAGTTGGGTTGAGTAGTTTTAGTTAAAGTTTAAAACTTTTGTTCATCAGTACCAAAAACTTTGGTCTGTCCTGTCCATGTTTGTGAGTAGTTTTCTTTGTCACCTGTTTGTCTAGTTCAAAGTCTCCCCTCCCTCCGTCCTGCAATGCCCTCTTTCTAACCTTTTTATCCATCAGGTACTTTCTTATCTCTCCCTTTGCCTCACAATTATTAGTATTTTACAGGTGATATTTGTGATAAACTTTCTTTCTTTCTTTCTTTCCTTCCTTTTCCTTTCTTGGGTTTCGAAGGAAATCTTCGGGCAGGGAGAGTGATCTTTAATTGTTAACTCTCTCTCTCTCTTGAATAATAATTAAAAAAAAAAAAGTTACTGTTTGTATTGGCTATTCCTTTTTGGGTTCTGTTCAGTTTCTTTTTGAGGTCTGGGATTTGGGTGGGGAGTTTTGGAGGGACATAATAAGTTAGTGTTGATCAAACGGGTATGATTGGTGTTGAGAGCAATTGGTATAATATGGGCATGCCTAGAATTGGAAAACCCTTTACCGAGCTTTGTCGAATATTTCGACTTTAGAGTTGGGTTGACTTGAGATTGGGCTAACTTTATCAGCTGTTCTCGTCCCTTTTTTTATTTTTTCCCCTTTCTATTGCAACTGCATGATTTTATTATTATCTCAGTTTTGTTGTTCTCTACTGTAATTCAACATTTCCAATGCGAGTTGACTAAGGCATTTATTGTTATTTCTGTTAATTTTTTACGACCTTTTACTATAATCGAATTCTTCTTGATGGTGTGTAGCTCTCATTCTGATTATATGCGTTTTGGTTGTTGTGTATATGGAGAAGATACTAAAAATGCTATAGATTCAACCAAGAATTGATCTCATTATACTACAAAATGAATGCACAAAAGAGAGACAATGTTCCTTTATCAATCAATGGGAAATGAGTATACACATAAGGGTAAATAATTAATTCTCCATCTTAAACTATGGGAAGCTAATAGCCAACGCTCAATTTTTTTTCCTTTTTATTCTTTTTAACATCTTGCAATGCCTGGCTGATTAATATCAACCATTTTTTGTTGGCAATTGATTAGTATCAATATGCTATTGTTTCAATTGATGAGGATGCTATGTTTGTGTATATGCCTACCATTTTGATTGCCTAAGCAGAATTTCATAAGGCCAAGATTTTAGTTAACAATTTGAAGTTTTGTTGCTTTCAAGTTTCTCTGTGTTTGCAGAAACAGATTAATGGATTACAGCTCAAAGGATACTGCTTCCAGTCATTCTGCAGGTGTCTCTTCTTTTCTGTCTTCTATTCTTTTTCCTCTTTTGACACCTCGTGCTCATATGTCGTGTGTGCATTTGGTCTCATCTGTATGCATCATACCTTGTTAAGGAACAGGTGCATGGGGGATTCCACTTACAAGAGATGCACATCACCCTTCAAATGATGCAAGCTTGTTTTCTAGCTCGTTGCCTGTCCTTCCTCATGAACATTGTATGTATAAGCTCTAGAAGATGTTATGAATCCTGTTGATATGCATGGGCTTGATTTTTGAGACTTGCTGACTGTGCAGCAAACTTTAATGATTTAGAGCAACGTGGTATATTTGCTAATGATGGGTCTCCAAATTCAAATAAGCTTGACCTTGAAAATGAAGCTGAGGATCCACTTGAAGATGTTGAAACAAAGGCAATCGGAAACTTGCTTCCTGATGATGAAGATGATCTTCTTGCTGGCATAATGGATGATTTTGACTTGAGCGAGTTGCCTAGTCAACTGGAAGATTTAGAAGAGTATGATCTCTTTGGCAGTGGGGGAGGGATGGAGTTGGATTCAGAACCCAAGGAGGGCTTTCGGGTTAGCGTTTCAAAGCTAAGCTTATCGGATGGTGTCACAGCAAATGGGATTTGTCACTATGCTTTTCCAAATGGTGTAGGAACTGTGGCTGGGGAACATCCATATGGGGAGCACCCTTCAAGAACATTGTTTGTGCGGAACATCAATAGCAATGTAGAAGACTCTGAATTGAGATCTCTTTTTGAGGTAGTACTTGGATGTTAATATCAGAGCTACTGGCTTTATTCCCCTTTGATTGGGCCTCAATTGTTTAGTGAAAATCCTCAACTTTATTCCTCTTTAATTGCATATTTAAAACACCGAATGTGTTGATATTGTAGTGCTAACATGTTTGATGTACAAGCATCTGGTGCTTGAGGTCGTTGTGACTGTCCTATTTCTCTAGACTTCTGTTGGCATTGTTGCATCCTTTATTTGTTATATCTATTCCCATTTGTCAAGTATAAAACTTCTGTGAATTTCTTTTCACATATTATGTTCATAGTTGATGAACTCTACAGTTGGCTAGGCATATTAATTGCAATGAGACTATTTCCATAACTCGAATCTATAACCTCTAAGTTACAATGGAATAACTTTACTGTTATCCCAAGGTTTGCCCCTCAGATCATGTCAAGGAGCGGAAAAAAGAAATGGAATTTCATCATTATTTGTTAGACCCAGTGTTTACTTTATAACTTTGTGTTTTCCATTCTTACAGCAATATGGAGATATCCGCACTTTATATACTGCCTGCAAGCATCGGGGATTTGTAATGATATCCTATTATGACATTAGAGATGCTCGGTCTGCAATGCGTGCATTACAAAACAAGCCATTAAGAAGAAGAAAATTGGACATCCATTTTTCAATTCCCAAGGTTTAAATGAATAGTTTAGTCTTGTTGACATTGTTGATACCTTTCACATCTTTATTAAGCATGTTTGCACGGAACATGCCAGGATAACCCCTCTGAAAAGGATATAAATCAAGGAACACTTGTAGTGTTTAATCTGGATGCATCTGTTTCAAATGATGACCTTCTCCAAATATTTGGGGTTTATGGAGAGATCAAAGAGGTATAATTTTGTGAAATTCAGTAGTTTCTCTTGGAGGATTATTGTATGTTTGGTTGTCTCTAATGATTGTGATTTTCCTGTGTTGAAACTGCAGATAAGAGAAACACCACATAAGCGCCATCACAAATTCATTGAATTTTATGATGTAAGAGCGGCTGAGGCAGCCCTCAAGGCCTTAAATAGGAGTGACATTGCTGGAAAACGCATTAAGCTTGAACCCAGCCGTCCAGGTGGAGCACGTCGAAAGTGAGTGTAGAGTTCTTAACCTTTTTGTTGCAATAATTTGTGATATGGAATTGATTTAAGAAATGAAATGAAGAAATAGTAGATTGGATATTGTGAAGGAGATTATTTACTGACTCTAAAAGAAGCTTTCTTGTTAACTTCCCTTATAAACTGGTGCTAGAGCCTCACCATATCCGTGGATTAGTTTGTGATGGTGTGAACAGTACTTGACACGAGTTCAGTTTTGACAGTGGCTTTGAACAATTACTATTTCGCTCATACTTTTGTCTTCTAGTGGCTAAAGTTGTAAGGAATTAGAACATTTGTCGTTTCATGGAAAGGATATTTGATAAGTACTGGTACAACCTATCTCATGCAACAGGAGGAAGGGGAGAAATGCTGTCTCTGTCTTTATAACTTCTACAAAACATATCTCGGCCAGTTAATGACATGCCAACTAGTGTTGAGCAGGATGTCAACCACTTAAAAACTTTTTATCTTCCTTCTACTGATCAGAGTCAAAATCCATTTGTTTAATAGAGTAGGTGGGAAAATGATTGTTTTGGAAAGATTGACAATAAGATGTTAGTCTAAGAAGCTACATTGCCATATGTCCCTTGGATATATTCAAGATACTGAAGGAAAGTACTCTCAAAACCTGAATTGAGGATTTTAAATCTGATGAGTGTGAAATTTAATCGTGACTTTTGATTCTTTGTTTTTGCTCCAGCAGCACTAATGAATCACATCTACTCCAGAACCTCCTAAGAATTTATATGACTTGCAGATTTTTCGCACAAAAAACTTCCTTTGCATTTTTCCACCATTTCTGGCTTCTATCTTGTGGAGGTTATGGTTAAGCAGCAATATCTATATGTTTTTGGATTGTCCGAGTTTCTTCTATCTTTTAAAATCTGCAGTTCAATGTCCCTGTCCTTAGACCTTTTACTATCAGTTTTTTCTGCCATGATCTTGCTTGAATTTCCCATGACATGGTGATTTATTTGATATATATCCAACACACTGGTAAAGAGCATAATTTAGAGGCTTCTTTATTTTTAGCTTGATGCAGCAACTAAGTCAAGAGCTGGAACAAGATGAAGCTCGAAGCTTTCGACATCAAGTGGGTTCACCAGTGGCTAACTCTCCTCCAGGTTAGAATTACATAGACAATTCTTTGCGTTTGTTTGTCTGAAACATGAACAGTGTTATGCTTTTCTATCTTAATTCTGGTTCTTCTATATTGGAAATGCATTTGCATTCCTCGACAGGTAACTGGACAAATTTTGGCAGTCCAGTGGAACACAAATCCTCACATGGTTTTAGCAAGTCCCCTGGTCCAGGATCTTTGAGCCCTGTAAATAGCAATAATTTGCCTGGGTTAGCTTCAATTCTCAGCCCTCATGTGTCCAATGCTGTAAAGATTGCCCCCATTGGTAAGGACCAAGGGAGGACCAACCCGGTAAACCAGATGCTTACTAGCACGGGATCAGTGCAAGGAGCAACTCATCAGCATTCTCATTCATTCCCTGACCAAAAGCTGAGCACAAGTCCTGTCCCCTTGTCTGCTTTTGGGGATCCTTCTAGATCATCTGGTGTTGGAACATTGTCTGGTCCTCAGTTTCTTTGGGGAAGTCCTAATCCTTACCCTGAGCAGGTCAGTTCTGCTTGGCCATCATCGTCAGTTGGACGTGCATTTGTATCAAGTGGCCCTGGACAGGGGTTTCCCCATGCTAGTCAACATGGTTCTTTCCCTAATTCACACCAACACCATCATGTGGGATCTGCCCCTTCTGGTCTTCCTCTTGATCGACATTTTACCTTCTTGTCGGAGTCACCAGAAACATCTTATGTGAGCCCAGTCGCATATGGCAGCATGGGCTTGAACCACAACACTGGAAATTATATGATGAACATGGGTGCCCGTGCAGCTTTGAGTTCTGGTTTTGGGTTGCCAGGATCTATGACTGAGAATGGTTTGCCTAGTGTTAGGATGATGTCATTCCCAAGGTATAATCCAATGTTTCTTTCCAGTGGTTCTTACTCAGGACCAGGAATAAACAGCAATGAGGGATTTGCTGAACGCAGTCGAAGTCGGCGAGTTGAGAATGGGGGGAACCATATAGATAGCAAGAAGCAGTATCAGCTTGATCTGGATAAAATTATTAGTGGGGAAGATACAAGGACCACTTTAATGATAAAAAACATACCTAACAAGTAAGCAATTGATCAAGGTCATTGAAGTAGATAAAAAAATGTTTGTTATTGACTGAGGTGATTAAAGATGATATCTCCTCTTGTGTTCTTTCTAGGTATACTTCTAAGATGCTGCTGGCTGCCATTGATGAAAATCATTGTGGTACTTACGATTTTCTATATCTACCCATTGATTTTAAGGTAATATTGTCTTCTGGAACTTTCATTTGATTATGTAGTTTCTTTTTGGAATTGGACATTTGATTATGTAGTTTGCTCCGCACGGGAAATATATTGATTTTAAAACCTATTTGGTATAGAACAAATGCAATGTGGGTTATGCTTTCATCAACATGGTGTCTCCTTCACACATCATTCGCTTCTATGAGGTTCATCTTTGCACCTTCCTAATGTCATTGAAGAGTTTTTTGTATTAATACTTTTGATGTATTACTTATCTACATGATAAAATCTAAACTAAACTCCAGTGCTTATTGATTTTTAAAATCTGAAATAAAATCTGCACAGGCCTTTAATGGGAAGAAGTGGGAGAAGTTTAATAGTGAAAAGGTTGCTTTACTCGCATATGCGCGAATCCAGGGCAAGGCTGCCCTGGTGGCACACTTTCAGAATTCAAGCTTAATGAATGAAGATAAGCAATGCCGGCCAATTCTCTTCCATGCTGAGGGTGAAGGGTCTGGTGATCAGGTGAAAACCGAGTCTAATTTCCATTATCGTGTCAGCAATTTTTATCTCACTTATGCTGCATGATCAAAAGTGCTGTTTTTCTTTGAAATGATGTCTTTGGGTCAGCTACATCACTTCATTGGTCCCAGTGTGTGGACAATATAGTATGCAGTCATTTCAAAAAAAAAAATCAAAAAAGGGAATTTAATTATTCTAATTTCATTGAAATAATGCTATTAGAGACTACTAGAGGAGGGAAGAACCTTTTTTTTTCCTATTGGCTTTTTGTGTATTTCATGTTCACCAAGTTTGTTTTCCTTCCAAATGTATGTGGATGGTTGAAATCAATGGGCCCTAGGTTCAGATTCTATATCTCATGGTTTTCATACCCACCTTCAAAATGGATATCATTGAGCTTAGATCTTGTATGCAAACAAAAGAAGGTGCAAAGAAGATTAGTTTTCAACTTTTTCATTGAAGTCTTACATCTACCACAAATTGCTTGATGTTGTATGTGTATTTGGATCCTCCAGGAGCCTTTGCTGTCTGGCAATTTAAACATCCGTATCCGTCAGGCAGATGGGTCATACTCTGGGGATCCGTTGGAGAGTCCAAGAGGCAGTCTAGATGAGAAGCTAGAGAATAATTAACAATGGAGATCTTACTCTTAGCCTTGAGTGGTGTTGGGAGTGCTAATGATTGTTTAGAGTATTTTCTACTGTACAAAATTTGAAGAGACGAGGAACAGGCCAATAAATACTTGATGAGCAGCCTCAGACTTTTGGGTTTTAGGAACTGCATAATATCTGACGAGAAGCAGACAGCACTTTGTTAATATGTAGGGAAGGAATTATTTAACCGAAGGGAGAAGAATAAGATGTAGCATATTTATTGAGTAGCGAAAGAGTCTCTTCAGCAGACAGGCGCAGGGCCGCCTCCAACTTGTGACGATAACTCCTGTTGGGTTTTTTCTTTTCAATCTTTTTTCTGTTCATTTGCAAATATGCCGCACATGTTTGTATTGGGGCATGATGTCTTCTTGGTGACGTGGGATCAAGGGCTGTTTACTTAAGCTGTATAGGAAAGGGAGACAAGCAACCCTGCATCCCAATTGTTGCTGCTGTGTAGCCAAGATACTGTGAATCTGATTTCGTGGATGGTTGTACAAAGTTCTCACTCTTGTTTTACTTAAAACATCAGTAGCTCTCTTCCTTTCCGATTTGTGTAATTGAGTAGCCTTGCAAATACAAACTTGTACAAATTGTTCATATCTAACGTTGCGGTCTCTTGCGAAATCCTTAGGAGCTAAGCTCGTTGTTTTTTTTTTTTTCTTTAAAAAAAAAAAAAAAAAGTGCAAGTAGTTACTTACAAGATATCACATGGCATATAACCTGCCACGTTATTGACAAGAAGATAACCAGCAGCAAGTAAAATATCCAAGCTTCGACGAGCGATGGAGATCTTAGTTTGTCGGTTGGTAAAATCTTGAAAGTTTTACACCATAACTTATTTATATGATTTCCACCAGTTCGAAGGGATCTCTATCTGTTGCATAAACACAGTTTTTACTTGTGCTCGTAGAAGTTGGGGTAAAGAGGGAACCAGGACCTCCACGATCAAGGAACATTTATTGTAAATAAGCAGTTAATCTTATTGACGAGAAAGAAGAGTTTTCAATGGCATGGGGGAAAGTTGTTATGATATTATTAATTAAGAGAAGCCAACAAAAGTTTCTTCCCGTCAAAGATAGTACAAAATCAAGGCGGGTCCAAAAATCATGGAAGCTGTCGCATACTCATTGGAAACATCTCTATCTTCCAGCCCCCTTGAGCTCATTTTGTGACTACATCATTTGCCGCAGCATGAAGTCATAAGTACCTCATTCAAATTTGAAGAGCATCAGCAATGGATCCAGCAAGACTCAAAACTTCAAATGGAGGTTTATTTGCTATGGCTTTGACAGTCCGAGGGCAAGAATCTGTTATCCAAAAGTAGGAGAATGCTGCCCCTGAGCCTTGCAAAAACAAGCAGCAATGATATTGACATAAGGTAAAATGTTCAGCTAAAAAATCAACAAATAAAGCTTAATGGAAGAATATAAATGTGTAGGTCTTCACCTTCATTTCTGTGCAGGAATCGCTCCCATGACTGCTTAGGAAACACACCATGGGTGACATACGCGCTCACTTTTTCTGCACCATGAGTTGCCAAAACTTTCTGCAAATAAACAGGGAAGAAAGGATTTAAAAGGCAGTTCAGACCAAATAGAGAGAGAAATAACAGCAACAATTCATTAAGATACATTGTTTTTCTATTTTTTTGGCACAAAAAATTCTCTAAGTATAGCTAATATCTGATATCAGGGACTAGCCGCTTAATAATACCTGGCACTCAATAAGGGTGCCTCCAGATTGGACCAAATCATCAACAATAACCACATGACAACCAGCAGGATTTCCTTCCTTCAGTCGAACTATTCTTTTATTACCCTCCCGAACCTTTGTGCACACCACCTAGCCAGTTGCCAACCCAAATTACTAGGATGATGGGAGAATTGGAGCAATTAAAATAAAGCATTCACAAAAACAATTGGAACCAACCATTGGAAAGTGATCCAATAACTTGTGGAATCGCTTCCAAGCACCATCATCGGGAAAAGCAACAACAATCTGGTCAAAGATGCTTTTAAATTTGAGAAATAACTAAGCAAAAAAGCTATTCCATCTTGCTTGCCTCAAAGAAACAGCAAGAGTTACAGTGACAAAAATGATAAGAAAATAATTGCCACAATCAACAGCAAGGTTAGCATAATTCAAGGACACAAGAGTCCTTAATATTCTATAACCTTATCAGCGTCAGGAAGCTGGTGAAGACGTTGCTTTAACAGAGGGATCCCAGTCTCAAACAAAGGCAAAACATGATCACCGAAATAAAATCGTTCCTGCAGATAAAGGAACATGGACAAACAATAACTAATGGAAACAGAAGTATAACTCAGGGCATTCAAAAGTTGCTGTAAGTAGAAGATCAAAAGAAGCGAGATATTGATAAGATGCACAAAAGCATCAAGATATCATATCGTTTTGCCACAAGATATTGAAAAAAACCAAACAGTTAGAAAGACTAACACATAAAGAACTACAAAGGGAAAATAATTATTTGTCCACTTAAGTCAAAAGGACCAAAAAGAAAACCTGAAGAGCATGAATATCATAGATGACAAGGCTAGTGGGGCCACCCCTTGATATGGGAATATTTGACAATATCCTCGCCATGGTAAATGCAGTTGCAACATCTCCTTCTTCTTCCATTCGCTCAAATGAACCAGTTGGAAAGAAAGGCAGAACCAATGTAAAAGAAGCAACAAACAACCGTGGCAGTGCATATATGATGGAAAGCTGTTCAAATATAACTGCCGGGGAGCTGAATGATGCAAGAAAGGCGACATGTTGACCTCGTATATCATGGGCATCATTTATATAGAGATTAGGAAATCCATCATCGAAGTTCCTGATAAATGAAGAAAAAATAATGACTTCACCTTCTCACACAAGAAATCTTCAAGAAAAATCCGAATGCCCTCTTAAGCACAAGTTTGTTTTTCATGTAACTTATCCTGACTAAGTAAATACACTCCACCATTTGGCAATAATGGTAGAATGATGATAAAGGAACTAGAGGTCAGATATAAAGGGGTAATTGCAAGTTTTAGACAAAAGCACTTAGAATAGGAACAAAGGATCTTTATCGTGCCCACTACCCTCCAGCAAAACCATGAAAAGGCCCCCAACGCTCGTTGGAATTTGGTGTCATTAACAAACTCACTGTTGTTAAAATTGCGAAAGAGACCGAAATCACAGTACGGAAAGAAGACCAGACCGACTTGAAAATATTTAACGTGCAGAGATTTACAATCCATTTCTGAAGATCAAATTTTTTTTATATATAAAAAAAGAAAAAGAAAAATGGCCATAGAAGAAATACCCACATCATATTAGTTGCAGAAACAGCAATTAAACCATCAGATACACGAATACACACAAGTGGGTGGGTGTCTGAGTAACTTGTGTCTGTCTGTGTGTGTTGTTTTGGGGAGGGAGGGGAGATAGACAAAGAGAAGGAGAGAGTGAAAAGACCTCCAGTTTATGGACTGGAGGGTGATGCGGTCGGAGTGAGCAGCGACTTTATAAGCAAGGTCTTGGCACTCCTCGCAGTAAAACAGATGAACTTGTTTCTTCTGCTGCAGTTGCCGCCGCAATAACTGCGCCTTTGCCTCCACTTCTTGTTGTTGTGGGGTCTCCGCTTTCTCAACCATCTCTCTCCCTTACGCACGGCAATTCCCCCAACCTCAGCTCCAAACGAACTCTTCCTTCTTGCGCGTGGGCTTTAATAGTTTGCGCTAATTCTTATAAGAAAGAGGGCTTTTTGGCAGTGAGTGACTTTCCCTTCCCCTTCCCCTTCCCCTTCCTATGAAAAATTGTGCAAGTTAGGTAGGATCAAAAGTAATTAAATATACTAAAAACAAAAAAAAAAAAAAACAAAAAACAAAAAAGCGTATGATTAAGTAAATTTAGAAGTGGTATATTCAATTAAATATGATTAAATTTTACCTACTTAATTTCAATGCTTTTAAACAAGCGTGGAGTTTGCCTAAATGCAACAGACAGAGACAGGTTATCTTCTTCGTGTTGTGTTGTGTTCTTAGATACTTCTTAGCGTATAGATGGATACATGCAAGGATTGGATGGATTGGATTGCCAACTAGGCCTCCCCGCCTTTCCGAACTAAACGGATGGGCTTTTTTTGGTCATAAACTGTAATGAGTCAGGAGCATTCCTCTTCTTCTAAAAGTTGGTTGGTAGCAACAGTTTTTTTTTTTTTAAATAAAAAAATAAATAATAATAATAATAATTATAATAAATAAATTATTATTATTATTATTATACTTATTACATTAAATTTTTTATATTGAGTACTAGTAGTAATAATAATAATAATAATTTATATGTCATATAAATACATTTTTTTTACTAAACTACTATTAAATTTTAAATATAATATAAATTTTAATTTTTTTCCAAAAATTTGAAAAAGTAAAAAATAAAAATATTTAAATATTTTTCTTTATCTTTCATAATATTTAAAAATATTTTTATTTTTTAAAAAATAAAATGTATATCATATCAACATATTTAATAACACGATAAGTATGAATTTTTTTTAAAGAAAAATATTTAATATAAATTAAATTTAATTAACGAGTAATTAATAAATAAATTTAATAAAAATATATAATTATGAAAAAAATTAATATCATAAATAAAATTAAAATTTTATTATACCATACATGGGCACATAAAGTATAATGTGTTAGCCGAAAAGGGAAAGGAAAAAAAAAAAAAAAAACAGAGAGAGGGAGAGACGATGAAAGGGGAGACAAATTTAAGAGACTTAATGCACGAAAGCTTTCTCAAAAATTTATCGTCGCCTTCTCCTGGTCCTCCTAAGAAAGGAAAGGAAAGGAAGGCCAAGAAGAGATAAAGGTCGGTACATATAATATAATAATAAAATAATAATTGAATGTCATATTACAAAGTTAACATATTGGAGTAAAATCGGAAAAACGTACTAAGACGACATCGTTTACCTATATTTTCAAAGACTTAGGTACCAACCAAAACGCCGTTGGGATTTGGGTGTCGAATTGGGGTTGGAGAATTGTGGAGTGGGCAAGGAGAGAAGAGCGCAGAGCCCTAAGTAGTCAGTGGGAGGCAACGATGGAGGCGGAGAACAAGAAGAAGAAGAAGGGAAAGCACGACAAGCCGAAGCCATGGGACGAAGACCCAAACATAGACCGTTGGAAGATTGAGAAGTTCGACCCTTCATGGAATGAAGGCGGCATGCTCGAAGTCAGCTCTTTCTCCACTCTCTTCCCGCAGTACAGAGGTCTTCTCTCCCTTTTCTTTTATCCCTTTCTTCTTTTTGTTCTCTCTCTCTCTCTCTCTAAAAAATGCCCTGCCCCTGACGAACCTTACGAAATTTAATTACTCCTCTGCCGAGACATATTGTCGAACATCTCATGGGTTTGAAGGCAGAAAACTAAGACAAATAAATTGTGTAATTTTTGTTATTAAGAAAGAAAAAAAGAAGAAGAAGCTGTTCCTCTGGGCATTAGTAAGGAAACAAACGACTAGATTCATGTAATTTTAGGCAAGGCATGTACATGCTGACTGTCTCCATAAATGTTATTGCCAGCATATGCATGTCTCTTGTGATGCGGATTCGCTTACTTGTTCTTTTTTTTTTTTGAGTTATCCAGAAAAATACTTGCAAGAAGTGTGGCCCATGGTAAAATCTGCGCTGAAGGAATTGGGTGTTGCCTGTGAACTGAATCTGGTTAGTTTTTCTCTTTTTGTCAATTGTTGTCTGATCATTCGTTTATTAAGGGGGAATTGGGTGAAATCATAAGCAGTCATTACATTCTTTTAGGAAATAAAGGTCTTTTGTCGAAATTGGGTTTGGGGTTGTAGAAGCAAATATGAGATGCTCAACATGAGCCATCTGTCATTATTATCTTCATATTTGCTTTTTTTTTATCACCATGCCCCGTATGATGCTATATTTTGGTTTTTCTTGCGTGCATGAATGCACTACTGACTCCTTCTTGCTTTATTGCTGCGAAGGTGGAGGGTTCCATGACAGTGTCAACTACCAGAAAGACTAGGGATCCCTATATCATTATCAATGCCAGGGATCTCATTAAGCTTTTGTCAAGAAGTGTTCCTGCACCGCAGGTATAGTGGTCTAGTTTTCTTCTGCTCTCTTTCTTTCTCTCTCACAGCATGTGTTTTCTTCTATGCTGATGCCTCTGGCGCGTTACCTGAGAATTCTATCGTATTCATGATATGGATATCATATGGCTTGTGTTCTTGAAAAACATGAATTGCATGTCCAAGTAAACTACAGATACCTCATATGTTCTTATTTGTGTCAATTGTCTAATTTGCAGCACAATTCCTTCTTGCATAGTCATAATCATAGTCACTGTTCTTATTCATGTTCTTTATCTGACCATAATGCTTAAATTGCACATGTTATAGGCAATCAAAATCCTTGATGATGAGATGTATTGCGACATCATAAAGATTGGCAACCTTGTCCGCAATAAGGTGTGTATTGCATAAGTATTCTAGTACCATGGATGGCTAGAGTGGTGGTAATTATACATGTAGTGTTGCATTCAAAGTCTTTTAAGTTTTAAAATTTCTTTCTGCTTAATTAAAAAGGGTTGCATGAGGCTCCTAAACTATAAGTTTGGAGAAGTGATTGGTGTTGTCAAGTAACTTCAGTATTCAATAATGCAATACAACTTGTTATTGTTTGCAGGAACGGTTTGTTAAAAGAAGGCAACATCTGGTGGGCCCAAATTCTTCGACTTTGAAGGTGTTTGCATTTTCCTTCTAGTTTTAGAACCTTCTGCAAGCTTCTTAACTCCCATTACCTCTTCCCTCACCTAAAACTATGAATCTTTAACAAGGAAAAAGGTGGATTTAATTCATAGAAGGAAACTCTTCAACTTTTTATGATGAGAGATTTGTATTGAATTACCTTCTTTCCCCTCATCGGCTTAGCTTGTGCCACCTTATGGTTGCAGGCACTTGAGATATTAACGGGGTGCTATATTCTGGTTCAGGTAATGGTTATCTGGTGATTTTGATCTTATGAAAGTTTTTTTGGTGCTAGATGGGATTAAGGGGATATTAGCAGGATTCACTGAATATCCTTCAATTGAATAGGGAAACACGGTTGCTGCTATGGGTCCTTTCAAAGAATTAAAAAAGTTGAGGCGGATTGTGGAAGACTGTATACAGAATAAAATGCATCCTGTGTACCACATAAAGGTACGTGCATTTGCTCGTCGGTTCCCAGTCAAATTGTCTTTGTTTTAACTTGCAGATCTTTCTACATAGATGGTTTTATGTGAAAATCTGTCAGCTCTCTCTCTCTCTCTCTCTCTCTCTATATATATATATATATATATATATATCTCATGGCCTTTTGCATCTCCTGTTTGTCTTTTCTGATATATAGATTCTCATGATGAAGAAGGAACTTGAGAAGGATCCAGCACTTAGAAATGAGAACTGGGATAGGTTCCTTCCAAAGTTCAAGAAGTACGATTTTATTGTTCAATTTAAAGCACCCTCCTTTGGCCTCTGGTCTGTTAAATAGAATGCTTCTATTCTCTGAATTGCTAATGTGCTTCTCCAGGAAAAATGTCAAACAAAAGAAGGTTAAGGGTAAAGAAAAGAAACCATATACTCCATTCCCTCCTCCTCAATTACCCAGTAAGGTGAGATAGATGCTCTAATCTATGTGTCAAGCTTGTTGATACTCTTTTCTCGAATTATTTTTCTTTGTCAGTGTATGTTGCAAGTACATAGCTCCTGCTTTAGTAGCCTCTGTGCAAATAACTGTTGGCATGTAATATCCTATGTTAACTGCAGGTAGACATACAACTGGAGACTGGAGAGTACTTTTTAAGTGAGCAGAAGAAGCAAGCAAATAAGTGGCGAGAGAAACAGGAAAAGCAAGCGGAGAAAGTAGCCGAGAACAAAAGAAAACAAGATGCTGCCTTTATTCCTCCTGAGGTTCTGGGCTGGATTTGAATTTTTTTATTTGGTTTTTTGGGGATTTTGTGTTTATTATCTATTACATCAATGGAAACCTTTTGGCTATTTCAGGAAACCACTAGACCAGATGCTGGCAAATCGAAGAATAATCAAAATTTGGCTGCCATCACCACATCATTGAAGGTAATTGTTAATGTTCTTTCCAGTCAAATTGGTGTTATTGTAGCATAGAAATATGCGATAACAGCATATTGCAATCAGGCATAATAGGGTTGAGATCAATTCTCCTATTCTGAAACCCTGTCTTTTTGCAACTCATTGATGATTTGCAGCAAAAGGCAAAGGAATTTGGCAAGCAGAAGTCTGTAGAAAATGTGAATGCTGAAGACTATGTTGCAGCATCCAAAGAGCTACCTCAGAAAAAAAAATCTAAGCGCACTTAGTCTGGAAATTGTGGTATGGTCGACCTGTGTCTGGCCATGGCTACAGGGATAATGCAGTATTTTAGTCCTGACTTCATGCTCTCTGTTTTTTTTTTTTTTTCATTTTGGTACATAGTTTATGCTAATTTAATAAAATGCAAAAAGTTGGTCAGGTTATTGAGACAATCGTGACATATTTGGGGTTAAGTATGCATTTTACCCCAAGATCTCCTGCTACTTTTTACAGGGGACTCATGCTTAATGCGGTTACCTTGGCCTTGATGTCTTCCAAATAAGCCAAGTGTAAATGTGCATTTGGCCGCTTGAATGAGTAGATACCTTAGCCGTGAGTTTAGTCTTACTTTTATATTTTCCGTAGTTTTTTGACTGATTATATTTCTTTCTTTGTTTTTTTTTTTTTTTTTGTTTTTGAAAAAAGAAAGAATTTCATACCTGATTTTGGGTGATTTGAAAATTTCGTTAAATACTTGGGCTTTTTTGGGGTTTTGTGAAGTTGACTTTAATAATAAAATACTAATTAACCCGGTTAAGTTCAATTTAACTAATTTGTGGAAGAATATTTTACTCGTGCATATGTTACAAAACAATCACTGGTACAGGTCAAGCGCAATCCCCACCAATTTATTCCCCCCTCTCACGCACTCTAGTCCCTGAGCCGTCCGTGAAAGCTCCTTCCTAAGTATTGACAATGGAGTATTGGTGCCTACTCCTCGCAATTTGGGGGGCCTTTGTGCGTCTCTTATTATTTCATTACCACTAAACCTGATCAGTGGCAAAAAGCAGCAGCCAGCGCCACTTCTTGTGGCTCCTCAAGGCCTCCAGGAATGGAGCCCGCCCTTCGCCAATTACATTTCTAATATTGCCGAATCGTTGCTCTTAAAGTGGGGACCCTGCCTTCTAATATCGTTACCACACGTGAGGCCGCCCATCTGCCTGCCATTGAGGTGGCGCTGCTTCATCAACAGTATTTTGTTGCCTTGCCACAATTTGGTAGGAGACTCTCTACTCTAGGTGTGGGTCGCTGGAAACTGATGTGATATTGACTTGGCTGTGAAACAAGACTTTAACCCTGGCCCCCAAGAATCCACTTCCACTTTGCATGCATGTCTATCCCAAGAATCAGTTCCATCCTATGCCCTCTCTCTTTCTTCTTTCCCGATGTAATATAAAATATGATATATGTAATAAAACAATTTTTTGTATCTACTTAAATTGAATTTTGATATTCACGTATCTAAGTATAACATCAATTTAACACCATTTAATAACTTATTTCTCCTGTTCACTCAAAATAAATTAAAAAGTAAAAAATAAAAAATACAATAATATATATATATATAGAAAAAGAAGAAAAAAAAAAAAAAAGAAATAATTTTCTGTTAACTCTTCTCAATCGATACAAAAGCGGCAGCACGCTACACATCGCTCCTACGAAGACTCCCTCCCAGCGCTAAAAAGGTCAAAAAAATCAATGTATATATCACATACATAACATACGTCATGCTCTTTCACTGGGCATGGTCGCACAAATGCTTCTCATCCTTTAAAAAGCCTATACTAAAGTGAAAAGGCCGACTGAGCAGGAATGCCACCTAACGTTGGGCCATGGACCTGGAGGATGACGTTGGGCCAGCAACACAATGAAACATGCGGCCCACATAACAAGTGACAAAACATTAATTCTGGGAGCTGTTGATGGGACAGAAGGGGCGGTGGGCACTGCCCCAAAAACCGTCGCACCATTTGAATTTGTGGTGTTCAAGATTGATGAGCTTGTACTGCAATCCAACGGAAAATCCTTAAATTTCATTCGGAGATTTTTACAAAATTGAGACGAGGAAAAAAAGTGATGGTTACAACCGATCATTATGCATCACCACGTTCACTTGTGTGATTAGCCTTTTTATGTGCGCAAAACAATTATACAATGATTAATTATTCGAACATAATGCAACCTAATTTAATTTGGTGCCCCTATCTAATGGGTGCGCGCAGAAACATATACCGTACAAAGGCTTGATAATATGTTAGAAATAGAAAAGAAAAGAAAAGAAAAAAAAGATGTAGGAGCAGCGTTAAAGATGTATGGAATGGGAAAGAAGCTTTATTTACCTTGTGGATGGAAACTGACAGGTCCCCGTGCCTGCGAAGATCAACAGAAAAAGGCCAAACGTCATGAAGATGATAATGAACATATGCCAGATAACTGCAGGACGGAACTTTCTTTGGGTGGGCTTTGTGAATGGAAATTTTAGAGGTTTACATGAAAGTCTGAAAACTATCCACAGGTTTAGCTTGGTATCCAAGGGCCACTAAAAGTGACCACGACAAGAAGAGTAGCCCACGCTGGTCATATACAATGGGCAATGCGGAACGATTGGAAGACACTCTGTATCCCCCTGTCTCTTATACACATCTAGATGTGTATAAGAGACAGGTTGATGGGACAGAAGGGGCGGTGGGCACTGCCCCAAAAACCGTCGCACCATTTGAACTGTCTCTTATACACATCTGACGGAACTTTCTTTGGGTGGGCTTTGTGAATCGAAATTTTAGAGGTTTACATGAAAGTCTGAAAACTATCCACAGGTTTTGCTTGGTATCCAGGGGCCACTAAAAGTGACCACGACCAGAAGAGTAGCCCACGCTGGTCATATACAATCGGCAATGCGGAACGATTGGAAGACTCTCTGTATCCCCCATTTATATATATATATATATATGTATATATATATATATATATATATATATATATTTATTTATAGGAATAAGACTAGTAGTTGTTTTAACAAATCAAGGCGTAGGCGTAGCATTAGGTAACAACTCACTGGGATTAGTGCTAGTCGTGACTGCGGTTCCTCCAAAATTGCAGCTACTGGGTACGGGAGTCTTCTGATAGTAGCTGTTGAATGCATAAGAAGCATGATCACGGAGAGTATTAGGATTATAACAAAGTCCACCAGGATGAATTTCCGTACAGTCGGCACCACCGTAGCCACAAGCATAGTCCAAAGCAGCTTGTAATGCAGCTGGTGGTGCGCTTTGGCCAGCCACACACCAACTAGCTCCCGGAGTCTCTGGTGACATTGTTGTGCTGGGTGTCCCCGTGGTTGGCGCTGCGTAATCCGGGTCGGAATTTGGATTAAGGGTTGGAATTGAGGAAGTAGGTGTAACAGGAATGATCGTTGGGATGGTTGTTATTGGGGTGGTAATGTCCTTTTGGGTGCGGGAAGCGGAAGTGGTTCGTGTGTTTTTTATTCCATGGTGTAGTTGCCTGGAAGGTGCATTTGGGGGCTTCTTTGTAACACTTGTACCTGAAAACTCATATTTTTTTTATATATAAAAAAAAATGAAAAGAAAAGAAGAAACCAATAGAGGCCCAACTGTAAATGAAGAATATTTGGAATTAGAAACAAAAGCAAATATACGGTAATCAATGGATAAAGCGGTAAATTGAACTAAAGAAACAGAATTTGCTGCAGTACTTAAACTGGAAATTAATTAAACAATAAGGCCATGGACGCAGTGAACTGAAGTCAAACTCCGTTAATGTTGATGTGGACAACTGAAACACAGTGCACAAGGGGCGTCCAACTGGAGTAGACCAGGATTTGTAATAATTGACAAAGGAAAAGGGAAAACAAGAAAAAAGTTTTGAAATTGAATAAAGAACGATCATTATAGGTTTTGAAAAAACGAGACAAACCCCCTCCCCCTTGTTACCACTAGTCTTGTAGGCCTAGGAGAAAAGACACTCTTTGACAGAAGAACCATGATTTTGTCAAAAAGAGACCCATAGCCACATGGAAAAAGCAATCAAAATCTATGTCCAGCATGGAAAGCTCCAAAAAGCTTGAATTCCGATGACAGACATGAACAGGGAACTATAGGAAACGACAGAAATAGACAGAGAAAGAGAAGGATGCAGCCATCTTTCAAATGCATGCTGAAACCAAATTAAGAATGCTATTCACACGGAGAGAAAAGATAAAAAGATCATTTGAACCTTGTCGCCTAACAAGGCAGAGCGGAAATGAAGCTCTAGAAGTAGAATCATGAATGAAATGCAGAGGCATGACTGTCATGGAAGATCAATTCACCTGAAGAAAGGAGGAAACCCAAGAGGAAAAATATTAAAGAACAAGAAATTCTGCCTCTCATTTGCCTGAAAAAACCAATCTTTCTCCCTTCCCTTCTTTTTCTTCTGCTTCTTGAATCAATTTGTATCCGAATTTGCTTTGAATTCTTCCTCTGCTTGAACGAAGGAAAGAGGGGGGGAAAAAAAACAAGAAGAGAAAGATAACTTAAAAATCACAGAAGCATCGATTCATTCAACGATCTTGTCGGAAAGGGAAGGGGTTTGCCTACTTTGTCTTCCACGAAAGCATGAATAATATATAATTTTGTAGAATAAGTGCACTCTTGGGAGACACAAGAGAAAGAGAGACCTGGGAAAGGAGACATGGGTTGTAGTGTGGAGGATGTTGCAGGCCAGAGAAGGAGCCCAACAAACACAAACCCAAACAAAAAAAAAAAGAAAAAAAGAAAAAAAAAAAAAAAGAAAGGCAAAAAGACGAGAAGAAAATTGAAAAAGAAGTAAAAGAGAGAATTATTTTGGAATTTAGGTTTGGAGTGTGGGGGTGGTAAAGTGATGATTGTAATGATGGTTGGCGATGTGTAATGTATTTTCCCTTTTGTTTTTTTTGTTTTTCCTTCTCTCTTTTAAATTCACTATCCTTCTCCTCCTCCTCCTTTAGCTGTTCCATAAATCACTCATTACAGCATCACATAGAACAATTTGAAGTATTCCTGTTTCTTTTCTTTTCTTTCTTTTTTTCCCTTTTTCTTTTTTCAATGAAGATCTCTTGGATGAAAAAACCACGGCTCAACTCAACCCCTTCCAAATTTTTTCGCACCACAGGAGTGATTACTATGGTTGTTAGAGTTTTAAAGGCAGTTCTGTAACAATTATTATTATTTATTTTGGGATAGAGTGTTCTAATATTTCTAGTTTGGGTTGTTACGTATGACTACCAAGCACCACCAACTCACTGCACAAAAAGAGTGTTACTTTTTTAATACTTAACTTTCTTGTTGGTGACGCTCTCCTTTTAGATTTTCCTTTCCAACGAGGAAATAGATAATGATTCCCTGTTCGTAACGAGTAGCACAGAAGCTCCCCTCCACAGCAGAGGTATTGTGGTTAAAATTTGATTCAAAGCAGATACTACGCCTAGGGGATTTCCCAGTTCTAATAATAATAATAATAATAATCCCCTGCCCCCTCAGGGGGGGGTGTGTGCACGGTTTTTGGAAAATTTTCTAA
The DNA here is from genome assembly GCA_021464305.1 of Kandelia obovata. NCBI lineage: Eukaryota > Viridiplantae > Streptophyta > Magnoliopsida > Malpighiales > Rhizophoraceae > Kandelia > Kandelia obovata. The sequence goes on from CM038482.1 coordinate 132,435, forward strand.
ATTAAATCAAAATATTTTAGTCTTAAAAACACAAACCAAACATAATATTGTGGTTTGATTGGTTGTTTGTTGAACAGGGGAAAATTTTGAGAATTATTTTTCTAATACATAAATTTATTTTTCAATATTTATTCCATATAAAATAGATAGCTACGTCTACATAATGGAATTTATAATCTCATAATGCATAAATGAATTATATATGTTTCTTAATAAAATGGATACTATTTATGTAAATTTACAAATGTATGCAAATATAAAATAACGCACGCACTCACCAGATAGTAAGTTGGACAACTAGAATATATATAGTTTGCTTCCAATAAGTTTAAAGGCAATTCTGTAACTGCCAGATAGACAGCAACCCAACACAAGATCCTAACCAATGTTTAAATGGATACACATAGGACGGGGCATGTTAATTAAATAGATTTTCTAGTTAAGGTCGAATTGGGGGGGTACTGTTTATATATATATATTTATTATTATTTTTATTGCAATCAAATGATTTCCTGAATTGGGGGGTACACTAATTCAAACATCTATCCAGGTTGACCAGACACAGTGGATTTTCTAGTCTTGATGGACCATAGAATATGTAGAAAAAATTTCTGCCTTCCTCTCAATTAAGTTTTTTTTTTTTTTAAAAAAAAAATTATTTTATAGTGTTAAGAAACAAAAAAAAAGGTGGTACTCTACCATCCACTGGAATATATATAAATATATATATATTAAATTTACATTACATAATAAACTGAATCATTACACTAAACTTACAAAAACTCTCAATTAAGTTTTTAAATAATAGTAATAGATATAATCTTCAAATATTTTATCCTTCCAATGGAAACTTAATGGACAAGAAGAAGCAAAAATGCTTAGCGACCATTTGGTTCACGAAAAATAACTTTGGTTCTACTTCGTGCATAAAATAGGTATGGTAGGAAGCAGCAAGGAATCTCAGCATTAGAGAGTAAAGAATCATCAAAAAATAGTGAAGCGGCTAATCCTTTTTACCATTCACCCAGCTAAGAAAAAGTGTATTCTCAGAGAAAAGAGTGAGTCCATATAAGTGGATTGGAAATGGGTGAGCGACCGTGCTCAAAGGCGAACCGTCCGGAAATGCTAATCTTGGGGGCCGTCTGTCTGCAGCACTTTTGACCAATTAGATGGATACCTATGCGTACAACAAATAACCCATAGTAGACTAGACTACCTCTTCTTTTTTTATAGCTGTCTTGCCCTGCTGCTTTCCATACCCGTGCGTTAAAAATGCAAGTAAAGCCAGCTCACTCCTACCTTGATTGTTTCAATCCCCGACCCAGATTAACGGGAGTGGGAATGCGTTCGTTTGATGGCGACTGACCGACTTGACTCCCAATTAAGTAAATGCCTTAAAAGCTTATTCTTCAAAATTTTTTTGTGTGTGTGTGTAGAGGGGGGGAGGGGGGAACGAATTCCAAACTCATTATACAAAATCTCACGGGGAAAATTTTATATGCAATTGCAAGTGCTATATTTGTCGCTAATAAATCTTTTTATAACCTCTCCAATCATCTTACGCCTGAGATACAATTGGCATTTGCAATGCTTTAAATTATATGTCAGAGTGAGAATACACACACATGTGTGTGTCTGTCTGTCTGTCACAGAGTTGGACTTGGACATCGAAAAACCCCCGAATACGATTATATAGCCGGTCTTGCTCCCCCTCCCACTACTTAAAATGAAATTAATTATACTATGGCGAAGCTACAATTTCATTCTCGTGGCCATGGCTAGGCCAAAGAATTCCTGTGACAGGACACAACCCAGAAGAGTATCAAGACATGGTGTGATAATTTAAGGGGCATGCTGCTAGAGTGCCAATCATTCTAGGATTTCGACATGCCTCGGCACCATCTGTTAGCAAGTTTTGTGACACTTCATATACATCTGAAACATCAAGGTGGTGATGATGACCACTGTAATAATGCTGATTAGCCGCGGGAATCCCATCGTCATCCAAAGGCAAGCGATCAAAAGTGGCATTCATGAATGATGTAGCCATAATGACGACGGGGCCCGAAGCTACGAGCGCACCAACCACACCTCCGCCCACAACCTGCCCTTGAACCCCTGCTAAATAAATGGTAAGGCCAGTAATCCCAGGCGGAGCAGGCGGAGGCAAGATTGATCCGAGCAGTGACAGTATCTCAAACCGGCCATGAAGGGTCACAATTGCCCCAGACGAGGATGCTTGCCTTAGGGTGACGTTGGTTACACACCCACTCCCACTGAGCACACATATTCCACGCTGCTTCCTTCTTGCAAAGTTAACTAAACAGTCACTAACATCACATCCTGAACTCACCTCCATTGCATGGCCCCGTAGTGCATTAGCACTCTCTGTCGTGACAATAATCGGCGGTTTTGGCTTATTTTTCGATCCGGCTGGTCTGCCACGCGGCCGCCTGACGGTCTCGCCATCGGGTACAGAAGAAACTGGTGGAACAGCCTTTGGCAGCTTGGAAGCTGTAAGGATTGCTTGAATGCTTGGACCACGGTGTGCAACCTTATCTGAATCTTGGTTTTGCTCCATGGTACTTTTAGGCCCAACCGAAGTCACCGATAGGTCTGCGCCTCCAGCCATTCACAAATGACTGGATTCACAAGAACTGCATTGAGTTTTTAAGTAGCAAAGTTTTTGCTAATAATTTTATCGGAAGAAGCAAAAAGAATGATCACGATTAGGAGAAGGTTAAGTTGTGTACCAACTTTCGCATCAATAGCAGCAGTTTATCGATCCTTCCCACTGCCTACCTTACAACTGACATTACCTTCACGTCAATTGGCTCCCTCGGTAAGTAACAATTTAAGATGCAGTTATTCTACTCAAATAATATATATTCATTAATTAGTAAGGTGATGATTTCTAACAGAAACCCAGATAGATTCACAGTAGCCATGTTCGGTGCACACGCACGCACACTCACACACACAGTTATTCTGGTAAAGAGATAAAAAGAGTTTAAAGAAGCAAAGAATAATATGATTTGCGCATCTGGCATTTTCCATATTTATCCAAGTCCTGCAAGTTATCGTATAGTAAGAAGGACTTCATCCCACGAAAAGGGTGGAGATTGTTTTAGGGGTTACTCTCTCTCACACACACAAGCTTGACTCAGTGCATTTGGTGTCTACTACTTCAATAAATATTGAATGAATGAAAGAGCAATTGGAATACGTTGGTTGTTCGGAATGATTTTTCCTTTTCCAAAAAAAAAATAATAATAATAAAATTGAAATTGTTTTTCATCTCCCTTATTTTAGGGAACTCTCATTTATTTTAAAGATGAGTGTTATTTGAACCAAGATACATGCAGATAGGCCTAATTATCACCAAGCTGTTACTTGAAGTGAAAGCACATTTACACAAAATTGAGTTGTTTTGTTGTTCTTATTTTAATTTTATTTTAAAACAAAAAAAAAAAAGATTATAGTTTTCAAAATAACCTGTCTATTATAGAAGGGCTATTGCCTATCAGAATAATTAAGAAAAAGAAGAAGAAAAAAAAAAAGCATGGGAATTTTCAGACTTTTGCAATATAATTCAGTGGTTTTATTTTATGCGCTTAAAAACGAAAAAAAAAAAAACAAGAATGAGTAAATTATAGTGAGTAACAGCATTATGTTATGGCAGCGAGCGTGGCATAGCCATGGCATGGATGGTATCGACACATAAATAAAATGGTCAGAAATAAATCCAAAAACGGCGACGGAGAAGAGTTCTTTAGGCGGACGGGTCGGGTCGGTCATTGGGTCAAGAAGAAGAGCAATTCCTCTTTTTTCCTCGAGAATCCGAAATCGTTTCATCGCCCTCCCTCCTTTCCCCACCCAACCCGAAATTAACGTTGAATTGAAAGGGTTAGGGTTTCTACTCTCCTCTCTCTCTCTCTCTCTCTCTCTCTCTCTCTCTGTTGTGTGGCTTGCTTCAGGGTCGAACGTCTCCAGAAGAAGAAGAAGAAGAAGGAGAAGAACAAAAGTTCGGATTCTGCGGTTTTCATGTGCAAGAATTAGGGTTTAGGGTTCGGCTTTGGTGGGAAACTGATTTTTAGGTTAAAGAGAAGGATAGATAGGAGGATGTATGCTGATCGAGTGGAGACCGCAGCGAAGCGGTCAATAAAGGACCGTCTGAATGGCAATTCCTCCGCTGACGCCGCCTCCGCTCGCCCCACCCGTCTACTTGCTGGCAAACGGTTCTCCTCCTTTCTTATTTCTTCCTCCCCCCCCCAAAACAATTCCCTTCCCCTTCTTTTTCATTTTTCTGCCCGCATTTTCATTGGAACAATGTGTTTACTTCCGAGTTTTAGACGCACTCGCTCGCCGATGATTATTACTATTTTTTTTTTGGTTCTTTTTTGACTGATTCTTACCAGTTTGGACTATGTGCCAATACATCGTGACTTAAATGAACCAAAAGGAATGCCACATAAAGCTTAAAAACTATTTGTATTTGTGATTCCAACTGGAGTTTCTGCTTGAAAAACCATTGTTATATGGGTACCTACTACTATTGGTAATCTTTGACAAGCTCTTAATAGCATTCTGCATAAAAATGTATTCCAGTTATACTTTGTCGTATAGATTTTGTCTTTAGATTGGTGACTTTGTTCCATTGAATTATGTGTTTGGCTTGAGCTTCCATTATTTCTTACAAATCACGAATGACTGGGGCAAGTGTTTGTTCCATTCATCTGAGTCTAGAATGCCAGCCAATCAATTGGGATATTGGGTAATATTAGTAAAAAGGAGGATAGGATACATTCATTCACTTTCTCGAGCCGCTTGAGTTCACTTGAGCACATTAAACTCACTTTGCATGGTTTTAATTTCAAAATATGCTGTCACTGTGACCTTTTTTTTTATATTCTTTTTGTAAATCTAGTTAGAGGGGGTTAAATTTGTTTGCATAATATCATGGCCCTCAACTTGTTTTTTAGTCCTACATTTTTTCCTTGTGCTGCTGTTTGATCAAGGCCAAAACTCTATTATTGAGTTTAATTGTGTACCTTTTGCAGCCAGAGGCAAGATGATAAATGGGAACATGATCTCTTTGAGGATGATGAACCCCATGTTTCAAGTATGGATTTCCTGTGTCAATCTTCAATGACTGCATATTTCTGCTATTATTGGATGCAACTGAATCAACTAGATTTGTTTTGACCTTTTGTTAATTGCTGCAGAACATCGTAAGTATGCCACTCAAGATCTGCGACTGAAGCTCCAAAAGAAGAGTTCCCAACAAGCATCTCAAAGTGTAAAGGGATCAGTTTCAGTTGTGCGGGATCTACGTGAAAAGTTGTCTGGGACAATGAATGTGCAACCAATGAATGCAGATCCAACCAAACCAAAACTGGAGACTTCTAAACCAGCCAGGAAAAATGCTGCACTTGAAGTTTCTGACTCTGTGATAAAAAAATTTGCCCATGTGGCTTCTAGAAAAAAGTCAGAGCAAAAGGTATTTACATGGATATGTGGGTCCCTCAAACTTTTCACTTACATCATTAAACATGTATATGGACTCATTAACGTAATGCCCCTTTGCTAAATCTGCGTGGTGCATTTGTTGCAGGCAGATACATCAGTGGATAGTTTTTTGCAGTCATTGGGTCTTGAAAAATATATTATTACTTTTCAAGCAGAGGAAGTGAGTAATTTCACTGTTTTTTTGTCTGCAACATTTCCTTCACAGGCACTTCTATTCCCCTTGACATGACCCGATCTCTACAGGTTGATATGACCGCTCTTGTGCATATGACTGATGAGGACCTTAAAGCTATGGGAATACCAATGGTAAATCTCAGCTGGTTTTAAGCCATGACTTGCTTTTCTTAAACTCTGTACCTTGTATAGAAATATTTTGTAGGTTTTTTTCCAGATATATGTGATGGTTATATAAACTAAATTTGAGTTCTTCTCTTAGAATAAGCAAGTCCATGGCTTCTTGTAGGTTGAGAAATATGTCTTTGGATGACTGGCTTTGACTATACTGACCTTCTTAAGTGTTTGGCTTTGGTGGCTCGAAAACCTTTAATCTTAATCCAACTAGTCACAACAGCTCTAATCTTTTTAAGGCATTAAAATTGTTGGGTTGAATGAAATGCAGTTTCTACTGCTATTTTTAATCCATAAGCATATGCTGTAGACTAATCAGTTTGTTGGATTTCACTTAGCATGCATGGGTGCAGCTCTCTCTCTTACTGTCTCTCCTTCCCACTCCCAAAAAAAATGCTCGATAGACAAATGGGCATAGAAACTCAGAAACAACTGATTCCATATTTGTGAATATACACATTTGTTCATATTCTAGCTAATAAAAATTTCTAATCTTCTCTGCCCACTTTTCCCCTCGTAACTCTTTGTCAGGTCAGCAAGTAGTGAAACAGCACGACATAGTTTTAATGTGATGTGAAATGGTTATTTAAGCTGACCTATTCCAATTGCTATTGCTGGTTCATCTAAATTTCTATCGGCAAATGTATGAACTGATTTTTAAAAAGAATAGCCAACATTTTCTTATAATCTTGCTGTTTGTGAATTGTATGGCAATGTTTTAGGTTGATGCTTTTGTCTTGCATAAATAGAATTATGACTAGAAATGTGCATGCATGCAAGTGCATTGTGGCGATTTTATGTTCTAATGAATGTTCCCTTGCCCATTTTGGTTAATTTGACTCATTGTTTACCATATTTGTTGTCTGCCCTCACATCATGTATATTTTTGAAGTGCAGCTATTCCTGGTTTTTTCTGTTCCTGATTAGTTTTCTTGGTTCATTTTGCGGTATCAGGGCCCAAGAAAGAAGATACTTTTAGAATTGGAATCTAGGAGCTGACCTATGAGAGTAAGAGGGTGTGCTACATGTATTACTAGTTTCTTTTTCCAGAAGTTGTGTTTTGATTGATATGACACCGCCCGACCAATCACTTTCTTTTTCGTCAGGCTGCATTGCTGAAAGTGGCTTCATCTGGATCATTAGTAATTGTTGGTTTGAATCTGGTAGAAATTGTTAGCTCACATGTAGAGCAAGAAAAATTCTCCTTTTCCTTTTCGATCCTGTTAAATTCGTGGAATGCTAAGAAGAGAACATAAAACTAACGAGATTGCTGCTTGTTTTTTTTCAGTTTGGCTTTTCGTTTTTTAGGCACGGGGATGGTTTCAGTTGTTTTGTTTTTACACCCGGGAAGTTTTAAACGTTCTATTAACGTTACATGGTGTGATCGCAGTGGTTAGCTTGACTTTTGTATAAAAATTTGCAGAAGATAGTGGACGAGCGAAAAAAGAAGAGAAAAGCCACAAAATTGTAGAGACCCAAGTCTTGATGTCATTTACTGCGTACGGTATTCCATCAAGCCGCCTGCCAAACAGAATGCAAGCTTGTTCTGCTATAGACAGTCACGTCTAATCGTTTTATAATTCGGGTCTAAGTTCGTGCAGTTTGTTCATTATTTTCCAGGTGATCCAATCTGTCATGTAGATGCTAGACTTGGGCTTTTTCTTTTGGTGCAGGTAGGCTGCCAATGCCAATTTATCTATTAAGGAGGCCACACCAGGTAAACCCAACAATGTCCAACAGATGAAATCAAACCCAAAATGTAGAAGCTTTGACAGAACTAACCCAGAGACTGAAAATGATATATACAAGGCCCAAAAAAAATAAAAAATAAAAATCACTTACCACATTAAATTATATATATATATATATATATATATATATATATATATATTTAAATTCATCTGTTGCCTTGTTTGTATCCAAATTAATGCCATCGCACGAAAACTATTTTGAAGGAAGGAGTTGTAATTCAAAACCAACCAAAAGTCCTCACAGCTATACTCAACCTAAAAAATCTCATCATATTCCATATTCTACTAAAAATACGGCAAAAAGAGTGCAAATCTTGCATACCAAAAGTGCAACTGAGATTGGCGTGGTCTTGAAAAATTAACATTATGGAACATCTCTTAAGAAAAAATTAACACAAGAAAAAACATAAATGCTCCAAATGCATGGATCGGGTATAGTATGGATTATCTACCGACAACTAGAGCCTTGATGGTTATAAAATGCCAAAAATAAAAACAGATATTGTAGCAACTGGCCTGCTTTCCTATCCTGTTGATAATCATCATCCTTGGCAAAAGATTTTATCTGCATGGAGAACATTTTTCATACCAGAGAGAGAATCTAGTTGAATCAGGATAGTCAGCCCATTGGTGCCTGAACATACACAGCGGGCTGCTGTGTATCTTTTACATCATTCATGAAAACTCTTTTTCAGGGGTTCTTCCACCACTTTTCCACCGAGTGTAGCATAAAGTGATAGACACGTATCCAATGGGTGCATCAAACCACACATAGAAGACCTACACACCATATAAAGATTGAAAAAAAGAGGTCATAAACTTGAAAAGTAAATAGCTTCAAGCTGGATTCAGTGCATTAGCAAAAGAGTCGATCCCAGAACAGCAAAAGAAAGACCAAGACAACCTTATCCTTAAATTTTTCATTCGGAACAGGAACCCCCACTTAAGATCCCTGGTAATGCAGCGAGGTCAGAATCCTTCTTTAAGCCATGCATATGTAGCCTGGATAGCATTCTGACTCCAAGATCTAGCAACTGACATCTTATCAATATATCTCTTCAGTTTCTCCCCCAATAACAGGATCTATCGAAACAAGTGATCTGAGTAAACAAATTCTGGGAGTTGTCTGACATATCTGTTTAAATGTTAACAGCATAAGGTCAAATACTTCATAGCCACAGGAACAGGATTTTGAAATATGCAGTTGAGGCACCCTACTCCAACTGCTCCCATCCGCCCTACCAATAAAAAATAATTATAATAGAGAATCCAAATACTAGAAGCCCTTCTCTCTCTCTCTCTCTCTCTCTCTCTCTCTCTCTCTCTCTCTCTCTCTCTCGCAATGTATAACTCTGCATCACTCAATATGTAATCTTTACCCAGCAATGCAAATGCAATGATAATCGACAGCGGGTGCTCCTCTTGTCTTGATTTTGAACTTGTGTGTGTATACATATATGTGTGTGTAACATATGTCAATTGTGGAAACGATAAATGGATGAAGCTAAAGATGGGCCGGCGGCGTCCAGGGTAGATGGGTTTTTGGATTCAGGCTTGTGCTAGTCGTTGGGAGTTGGGTTTTTCGGTTAATGTGTATGCATAATTGTGAGGAGATGGTTGCTTTTGTGAATGATTTTTTATCCCACGAACCATGAACGATGATCCCTTCATTAGAGCCCCACATTTCTGAATGGAGGCGGTTTTTAGGGTATCTGGAGTGCTGCACAACAAATGATTTGTGGTTTCGAACGGATCTATAGAAAGAGTAGAGGAGAGGAGAGGATGTCTCTCTCTCTCTCTCTCTCTCTCTCTCCTCGTTTCAGGCTTATTTTCCACTTTCCAAGCTTAAATTTAAATTTAAGCCTTTCAACTTGGAAATCAAGATTTGGCTCTCCATGTTTGCTTTATGGGTATGTTTTCAATTTTACTTCCTCTCCATGACCCTTTGGAAGGGATATCCATCCCCTACGTTGATGAAAGTCATCTCGGCCACCAAAATGCAATGCTCAGATGTTTGACTTGGCCGTCTATGTTGTCTATTCAAATCCACTGATTCGGTAAGCATATCCAAATAAAGTCATCACATCCAGTTGTTGCCCACTTTTCTGAGTGATGTCATGTCCATCATTCATCAATCTACATCGAGGCAGCATCAAGAAATCTGCTCGTTCCTTTCTTTTCTTTTTCCTTTAGATTCTTCTTTTTTATTTTTATTATTATTTTTTAATTTCTTATTTCTTTTGTTAAAAGAAGAGAACTGCGCTTTTTGTGGCCAATCGTGTTTAACCTACCTATCCTGGTCAGTGCAGGTTACGCACCAGCTCAAAGTTCACGGCCGCCTTCCTGCCAGTGTTGCTGTTACCGTTTGCATCTGTCACCATCAGCATGTAAAAGATTTACCTCTACAGCAGAATGCTGCCGATAAAGAGCTATTCAAGCTTTCCCACAGAACTCTGTACAAGTTAACTTGAATTGAAGAAATATCCCAGAATTTCAACGCTCATTTGTGGTTCCAGCGCTTTTTTTTTTTTTCTTCTTCTTTTTCTTTTTCATTCCTCCCACTTTCCTATCAGTTTGCCAAAAAACCTAATGGAAAATTCCTATCAACAGTAGACACATAGGTGGTTCAAGATTAATGAAAACTGCAAAATTTTCAACACTGAGCAAACAAAAATTGTTTTCATCTTTTTTCTTAGAAGCTAGCTGCCTCCAATTACCCCAGTCAAGATGTACCAACCAATCGGCAGTTGTGCGAAAGCAACAAAGATGCTTTCAGCAATATTACCAGCAAAGAGAAATAAATTGCCAAAATTTGAATTTTATTGCGTCCTGCAAAATTTCCTCAACTCCTATACCCTGCTTGGGACTGAAGATTCTGGTTGTCTTCCAACAAACGATCATACTCAAGTAATAGGTCTGCAGACTGTTTCTGAAGTGCGACAACATGGGCTTCAGCTGTTTCAATCTGCTTGTCCTTCTCTTCAAATTCTAACTTCAACTTCTTCATATTTTCCGACAGACTTAAAATGTGTTCCTGCATCTGCCTCACTTCGTGAGATGCTTTCTCTTCCTTCTCTTTAAGAAGCATTTTCTCTTTCCGAAGCCTTTCAAGTTCCTCTGTTGAAGATCCCAGATTCTTCCTCAGTGTTATAAGTTTAGTAAGATAATGGTGCATGCGATCAATTATGAACCCGAGAAATAAGGTGAAACCTGCACCATCAAGTTCAAGCCATTAAGATGGGGGAGGAGACCAAATGATTAGTCAGTGTTAGCAATAATGTTCATGACCTACAAAAAGCATAACCCTTTCAATGGGTCAGTGTGGGCATTCACTTGACCTCACATCAGATATGTATAGCATATTTCTTACCATATGACCTACAAAATGAGTGTTTCCTTTTCTGAGCAACATTGCAAAACGCTAAAGCATACAGAGCTGATCATGCCATGGTAATGGAGAAATGAGCAAACATCCAATATGATATGAGATTTCTGCCTCAGCCATATTTGATGTTAACTATATGCATTTTCTAGTAATAAGGGCAATTTCATTTCCACTTAGAGTTGTCACCCTTGTCATAACACATGCTTCCTAAATGGCTATCTATTGCTGAATTTTTTTTTTCCCAAAAAAATCCTCGAGCAGCACCATAGTGGAAAATACCAGGGTCATAAGAATTGAGTTGAGATAGATGGAATGCACAACTGATAGTGGAAATAGATATCTTGACATGTCTTGTGAGGGCAAGTCAATATTTGATTTTCATAATGAGTATCAAGTTCATTGAAAAACTGAATGCGATTTGTTGAATGAAGAACTCCAAAGGTCCGCATAAATCCTATAAATTCTGAATAATCATTTTATCCCTTTCGGGATGTCAATAATAAAAAAAAAGGTCATCCACTGTTTGTGGAACTTCATAGGTTCAATTGCTACGGAATGCTGTCCGTAATTTTATTTCATTTTTTCCATTGTAATTGTGAACTCAGGAACTTCGAGTAAGCCGTAAATATTTCAACAATGTTTTGTCATAATCTCCTATCTAATGGTGTTTCCTCCTCAAATAAATAAACTCCACCATCTACCCTTGTATACGAAAGAATGGGACAATCCCATTCAGTCGAAGCTAGCATTTTTCATTCGTCAAGTTCATACAATAAAGTAGTTGTGACCGCCGCAGCCGTCGAGTAATGCACAAACTTAGAAACCATCAAATTTCTCAATAAACACTTGTAATTTCCTTTAATCCCCCAGCTACATAATTTATCGATTGGCAAATGGCAGAACAACGTTTTCCATCTCACGTATATGATCTAGCACCATGGTAGAAAGCTAAAGTGAAGCACCAATATAAAGAAACAAACAGAAAAGCAAACAGAAGGAAAGGAACCGGATAAGTAAATAGGACATTACCCATAAGCGATGCCTCAAGCAAGTGGGTTCTCCAAAGTACCTGATCCATGGGTGACATGGTACCAAGCTTAGCACCCTTGTTTTGGATCTTAACAATGCTCATAAGGCTTGATAGGAGAATCACAGACATCGTAGCAGCAACAGTTTTTACAGTAGCTGGACCCCTACCCATCTTCACGTTATCCAAGCCCCTCATCACCAGCTCTCTCAATGGCCCAATCTTCACTAGAAGTAGAAGTGCAACAGCACCTTCAGCAAAGAGAACCACGAATAACAACTGAATCATCTTTCCTTCTACCAATAACAACTATCAATTTTCCTGTGGGTGGGGATTTTCAGAAGGTAATTTTAAGCTCGCAGATTCAAATTCAGGAGGAAATCAAAGGGAAGCTCTTTGGCTAAAATCCATTTACCCTCTAGAACAAAAGAAGAACTACTGGGTCATCTTTGCTCCATGGCAACCCCCCCCCCCCAAAAAAAAAAAAACCACAAGAAAGGAACGAAATTTTGCTTAATCCGTACAGCACAGTATCGGGTTCCGTCTTAGTAAAATAAGCGTTTATTTTCAAAGAGAAGAAAAAAGAAAAGAAAATGAGGACTTGTAGGCGTAAAATATCTGTGCAGAGTGCAAACCACTCAAAGTATAAAGATACAAGCTTTTTCAAAGAAATCCATTCGTTCTTTTCCCTGCAGTTTTTTTTCCCTTTTTTTATTTTTTTTATCTAGAAATAAAAACTAATGGTGTGGTTTGCCGTTTTGGGGATTAGAGGTGGGTGATGTTGCAAGAGGGAGTTTGCATTTTGGCAGGCCGTAAGAAGGCTAGGGAATAATGATAAAGAGACAGAAATATGCCCATATGGGTAATGGAGTCAAAATTAACAGGAATGGAGGAAAGAAAGCTACGAACGACTAGAGGAGGCTGAAAATCATGTGCTTAGCAATGCCTGCTAGTAGGGTGGATGTTTGGTTATGGGTAATGAGCATAATTATTGACCTCTTGGGCTCACACGGGGAGGGAGAGAGAGAGAGAGAGAGAGAGAGAGAGAGAGAGAGGGAGAGAGAGTATTTTGGCTTTAGCCGTGCTTTTTAGCATCCTCGTTATTGTAATTTTGCAAGACAACGCGGGAGCCCCTGCAACGTACCATCCGAACCCAATGCGATGATATTTCGAATGTGAATGTGAACACTGTTGCCTTGCCTTGCCATTGCGTGAGGACTGACGCTTTTTGTCAAAAGACTTTCCTGATAACACGCACGCCTCCCTAGTTTCAGGTCCAACAATAGCGACTTTGCCTCTGCGACTTCTACCTAAATTACCAACTTAAGGTCACCGGCTCGGCTCCTTTGTCACTTTGCTTCTAGTCTAGGCAGTTACTGGCACAAATATCAAGTACTTTTACTTGTACAGCCTCCAGCGCCCTGTTATTTTTCTCCTTTTGATTTTTTCTAACGTAATAATAATAATATAGCATTAGTGAGTCTCTTATTTGTCAGTATATATTCAGAGCACTCATTCCCCATGTTCAGTTATTTCCTAACAAATAAATGGCTGTGGAACTCTCTCTCTCTCTCTCTCTATATATATCTCGCAAAAAGCTCCAGCTTGTCCTTAACCTGGATGGTGGTGGATACACTTGAGGCAGCGAACTTTGGTACTAGTTTTCTTTTATGAAGGAAAAGATTCGATCATTCCATTCCAGCAGACCACATCAACCAGTATCAGCTGTCCGTTTTAAACCCAATGGGCCAGTTCAAAACATTATCAATATCTGTAAATAGACCGAACCCAAACCACCGAACTACACAATCTGCCCAAACCTTTTTATGAGAACAAAAGTCCACAAGAAACGTTTAGGTTAACTTTCTCCTGGCTTACGCCGAGTGAGTCCATCTTCAAAGTGCTCCTATTAATCTTCTTCTTTCTTTTTTTTTTTTAATAATAATAATAATAATAATATTATTATTATTATTATTATTATTTAACCCTTAGTTTAGGTTTAGTTTTGGTTTTCTCAGCCACAATAGATCGAGGGTTCTGTTTTAGTTTAAGTTTTCTTTTTTTCTTAACTCTAACTGATTCCTCTTCCTTTTTCAAAAATAATTATTATTTTTTTTGTTTTTTAACCAAAAAAAAATTAACAAATACTAAACATGTCGCGTTAATTTTAAAACATTGACGTGACATTTGAAATAATATTTTTTGTGTGACGTGGCATATGAAAACATGTCAGATGTCAGTAATTAATAGTAAATTAACAGCAGCCCAAAAAAAAAAAACTTAAATATGTGATGCAGGGGACAAATTTTAAATGAAAAAAAAAAAAACAAAGTATCTTCTCACGAAGAGTGAAACGTGGGGGAATATATATAAGTCGTTGAAAAATAATAAATGTTGGTTGCAGAAGCAGACAAAGCTGTCGCTAACAGTAACAGTAACTAACAGAAACGTGGGGACAATGTTTGCTATTCATGGCTGACAGAGAGAGCTTGACGATTATACAAGAGGTTGGCTGGGGTAGGCGGCCGCCACTAACAGTAACAGTGACGCCGTTAATTCCAACGGCTAAATCCCCGGCGCCCAATCAAGAGCGTAGTACTCTACGTTACTTCGACTCACTACTAAGCGCATTGCGGTGACCTGCTAGAAGGCCGACCGCGAACATAACGGAAGGAAGAAACCGTATAGATTTGCCGAAACGCACCGACACTGTTGAAGCTAGGACGGGAAGGAACTTGTTGATATTTACAGCGACGGACCAAGAAATAGAAATAATACAAGCATGCTGAGATAGATCGATGTGAGAGAGAGAGGAGAGAGAGAGAGAGAGAGGTCAAAACGGCTATGGTCAATGGTTGATAAACCCCCCCCCTCCCCGCCCGGCCTTCCCACCTCTTTCTCTTAATCTCTCCCCGCTCACTGTGAACACGCGCTCCTCTCAATCTATCTTTTATTAGTAAAATCCGTCTCTTTCTCTTCATCGCGGTTACAAGTCCCTCTCCCTCTTTCTTTCTGGCTGGCTAAAGGGTTTCTCGGGAGGGACCTTCTTCTTCTTCTTCTTTGTTTTTTCCTACTTTGCTTGTTGGATCTTTCAGGGCTGGCTTGTTG
The DNA here is from genome assembly GCA_021464305.1 of Kandelia obovata. Taxonomy (NCBI): domain Eukaryota; kingdom Viridiplantae; phylum Streptophyta; class Magnoliopsida; order Malpighiales; family Rhizophoraceae; genus Kandelia; species Kandelia obovata. Next base: position 147,583 of record CM038482.1, read on the forward strand.
ATTTCTGGGGAAGGATTGATCTCTGCGGTTTCTGAGTTTCGGCTACAAATTTGGTGGAAGAGAAAAATGGCAGTAAGTCTTGCCATTGTTTCTATCTATTATTTTGGTTCCCTTTCCCTCTTTTATCTATTCTCGCCGAAGAGGCTTCTTTTTTTTTTTTTTAAAAAAAAAAACGAAAGAAAGAAAGTTTGCTAGCTTTGTACTTTATTCTCTCTATCAACGTTCAATTATGAACTGATGCAGCTTTTACTGGGTTGTCTAGATTACCTAGTTTTATTATTTCCCTTCTGTGTTCGAGAGTATGGATTTGGGTCCATGCGGGAACTGAATTTTTGGGAATACACGAGACAATGAAAGATTTAAAAGGACTGGACGGATCCTTGTCATGTCTCTGCAAAAACAAAATCGGTAGTTTGGAATTTGTATGTCTTTGGTCCGTTGTGAGAACCAAATTTCGCAGGATGATACGGGAATAATCAAGTCGTTTATTGGGCCATATATAAATTTATGTGTGCATGTGTGTAAACGCTTAGTGTAAGTTGTCTAAGAGATAAAGTTATTCCTGTCTCTTTTTCTATATGTTTGCAGTGACTTCAAACGCTTGGCCTTGGGATCATGGTTTATTAGCATACTATGGTTCAATAATCTAAACTGTCATCTTATTGAAAAGGATAAAAATTAGCTTCGTTGATACTTCGAGAATGCTAAATTGATAGATGGATAGGTATCTTTTCAGATATGAAGATTTTGTGGCCTCTAAAGACCACGTTCTGGCAGATTTAACATTCCCTTTTTGACTGTGGCAGCAACGTTCACCTGTACCAAAGTTTGGTAATTGGGAAAGTGAAGAAAATGTTCCATACACGGCCTATTTTGACGATGCTCGAAAGGGTCGGAGTGGAGGAAAGATTATAAATCCCAATGATCCCCTACAGAACCCTGACATAGTTTCTGAGCCAGAGGGATCAAGAGTGTCTGAAGCTGTCAGACAAACACATGAACTCCACAGGAGCCGGGAAGACAGTGACCTCAAACAGTTTGCTAACACCCCAGCACACCAAGAGAATATGAATGGCAGAGCAGGCAATGAGTTGGCACCCCAACGTTATGGAGGGCGTGGAGTGGGTCCTGGCGAAACCCAAAAGCGACCTGCAAGACAGAGTACTGGTTCTGATAACAGCTTAGAGCGATCACCTTTACATCATCATGCTAGGGTGTCTGGGAAGAGCAGTGGGGCTCCATCTCCTGCCTGGGAAGCAAAAGGCTCATATGAAAGTGGCCATGCTACTCCTGGAAGATCTCGACTGAGGCCAAGAGGCGATGAAAGCGTAAGCCTTCCCCCTTCTTCTTGTATTTTTGTCATCGTGCATATGTTTGATATTGAATTTATTGACCTGCTACTAAGCTTTCAATGACATCTTCATCCCCCTATTCCCTTCTTTTGGTATCTAGCTATGTTTTCTCCTCCAGGGAAAGTACTTGAATGCAACATCTTTTAAGTTTTGCTTACACATTGACAATCTGATTGTGTCCTCGTGGACATTACAAGCTTGCTTTTTAAAGCTGGACATATGTGATCTGGATATTGAGAAATTATTTGGCAAGGAACATGTTTTAGATGAAGTTTTTTGTTTTTGTCACCGTCTCTAGTCCCCACACCCTCCAGATCTATCAAAACAATGTCTGCTGGTTTATCTTTCACAGTTTCTGTTGTGACAGCCTGACAAGGGTGCTGCAGTTCCAAAGTTTGGTGATTGGGATGAGAGTAATCCTGCATCAGCTGATGGTTACACTCACATTTTCAACAAAGTGCGAGAGGAAAGGCAAGCAGGGATGGTGGCTGGAGTGCCTGCTGAGTCTCCTTATGCTCACATTCGCAAGCAGCCCCCTAGTGACAGCACTAAGGTAGGCTGTTATTGTCTATCAACCCAGTCCGCAGGCTCCCTTTCTATGTGGCTGTGATATCTGATTTTGTTTTTCATTTCTTGCTGTTCATTCCAGAGTTGTTGCTTTCCATGGAGCAGAAAATGAGGCTTTTGAATTTGTCAACAATTATAAGGTGTGTTGAACTTGTAAATTCCTATGAAGGCTCTCGATTCTGGTTACAGGGTAACTTCTTTAAGATGCATACATTCTCTCAATCTGTATTTGTGTGGGTTTTGCAACAGTAACCCATTAAGCATAGTTTTTTTTTTTTTTTTTATTCGCCCTACTGTCTCCTTGTCTTTATGCATCTCGTTATATTCAAATATAGATGGTTTCAGTTAAGCATGCGATCTTTAGCTTCTGGGAATTACATTTACCTGAAAAGTAAAGAATGCAGGTTCATTTGTTCAAGCCGTAGATATTATTCTCCACAGCTTTAGCGTCGAGCTATGAAATGTAATTCCATGTATGTTTGCACATCAACTTAATTACACGAGAGTTATTTGTTGGAAGAAACGATGCCATTTGCTATATTGTTTGGTATTGTGCAGACTTGCTAATGTCTGATTCGTTAACATTATATCACAGTGAAGTTTGGCAGTCTACTTGAAAATTTAGATGTCAATACTTCTTCGTCCAGGCCCTTAAAACGTTGGGCGGAATTTTTCTGGGACATAAAAGCTAAAAGTCACTGCTAAACCATGTCACCCACGTTTCCTTCCCTTTCATAGCTGGATACCAGTCTGACTGGTAAAAACAATAGCTATTCTCATAACTTTAGTACGAATAAAAGACAGGCGCCCTTCATGGGAACGGACAGGTTTATCTGGAAGAATTGATGATAGCAAGTACATATACCCTACATGTGTTTGTAAATCTTACAAATAAAATCACACAAATGCCTGTTTTGTAAAATTTCTATTTGTGAACATATGATTTTTCTTTTTCTTCTCACTAATTTTGTCAAAACACTAACTACATATTCTAATCTGTTATGTCTTAAAAAACCACTTATCTAAAGTGGGCCTTAACCTTAACGGAAAACAAAATACGGTATTTTGGAGTATCCTTCGTGCTTTGAAATTACGTGTTCTTTTTCCAGAACGGCAATCAATACTAACAACAGAGATTCTAGATTCTCTGAGGGAGCGCGCGACCAGGTCGAATCTTAGGCCCCGGCCCAGGAACATGCCCAGCATGCCACAGATGGGCCGGACCACCAAAATTTGGCGGTCGGCTGAAAATTTCAAAACTTCGCAGATTATTATTATTATTATTATTATTTTTAAAAAAAAAAACTCACTTTTTCCTATGCTATACACACACACACACACACACACACATATCCCTAAAAAATCATTTCCCCTCAATCGCACGGGGTTCTTGTGACACTGAGCCTGTTCCTTAACCCTGGCAACCTTCCAATAATGCAGTCCCCTCCTCCGATCCCTCAAAATAAACCAAAATTTCAATCAATCCTCTTCAATCATTCATTGGGGGGCTGCCTCCGTCACCTTGGACAGTTGCTCCAGTTGGGCCCTAGCCTGGGGCTCGCCTGCTTTCTGGTTGATGATCGTGAATCGTACTTCCTATTTGCGTAAATTGACCCAGCAGCAAAATAAGAATGTCAATGTGCTTCACACAACACATGAGATGATGAGAATCAGACTGATTTGGCTCATGATTTTGATGTTGCTGCTTTTGCTAAGTCCTGTTAGTTGAATTGCGATGACGAAGTTGATCGCGAGAGTGAAGAGGAGGAAGGCGGTGAAAGTGACCAAGAAGAAGAGGAGGATGGGGACGGTGGGCCAAGGAAGCGCAGCAAAGTTTCCAAAGAAAAGGAAAAATGATCCTGTTCAACTTCTCAGGAAATATGAAGACTGAGTATTATCATACGTCTACATTCCGTGGAAAATGATTTGTCCTACTTTTTTTGTGGAAAAACACGACTGTGTTGCCGTGGTTGGCTTGTGTTTCACCGACAGACCAGTTTGTCCACCGAGAGATTGGCGGATGAGATGAGAGGCACCGAACTGGAGGTATGAAACTAGAGCAGCATCTTAACAGTCTGGGAATTGGGAGGCCATTACTATGGCGGCACTTTAAAAGACCGAACCACAATTCGGACGCCTGATTCGTCAAGGATTGCCTAAAAAGAAGAACCAAGGCTTTTGTTGCCAGGGGAGTGATATTTGTTTGATTCCATGCTATGTTCGTCTTCTGTTGCCACAATACCAAAGACTTGGAGTGACGATGGAATGAAAAAAACTTAAGCTTTTTGTTGCAAGAATGGGATTTGCACTTATGGATTGCCAACCGAAGTTTCAGCACACGAACCTTGAAGTGAAGCGCAAGATTAAAGATGAATTTGAAAGATTTCTACAGAACATTGCTTATTGAGTTTTAGTGTAGGAGTTTCCTGAGCCTATGGGTATAGCTCTACGGTGTCTGCAGCAGATGTGGTATATGGGGTAACTGCATTGCTCGAGTCTTGGTAAGTTGTGAATCTGATGGATCTTGTGCTTGCTTCTAAGCATTTTGGGGAAGCTTCTGATGCGTTGCCGTCGAACAATCTTGATAAATTGAGAGATAGAGAGCAACAGGCAATCAAGGTACAGCGGGCAATTCTTAGACAAGGAAATGCAGCAATAACCAAGAGTGGAAGAAAGTTCAGTTGGGTAGAGCTTGAGGATTCAGTGTGGATACCCGCAAGCTTTGACTAAACTCTGCTATTTTCTTATGGATGCCCACGAGAGAGAATGGGGCTAGAGCAAAGCCTTTTTGTTGGCGTTTGTGGAAAGCCTCAAGCGGGAGCAGTACCAAGGCAAGGTCGTGCATTTGGCATTGCATTTTAGGAATGCTGCGGAGGAGATCGAAGCTGAGTTCTTTCGCGAGTTATTTGAATCTTCGTGGATTGTTGCAGACAAAGGCGCTGTTAACAATTTTATGATGAGATCGATGGAGGGGTTCTGATGTAAACCACCATGTTGTTGTTTTCAGGGGAGGGCATGTTTATTACTCTCTAATTTTTTATTTTTTATTTTTATTACTCTCTAATTTTTATTTTTTATTTTTATTACTCTCTATTTTTTATTTTTTAATTTTTAGTTCTCTTTATCTTTTGGCAGACACATTGGAAATCACTAATAAACAAGATGAGCGACATTTAATTCTACTTTAGCAGTGGTGGTGTCCTGCTTCCTCTTCCATGATTCCTGTTAGTATTTTGACAGCACAGCAGTGATCATTACAACTATGAGTGAAAAGTCAGAATTATTTCAGTATCGAAATCTATAAAATTGTATTACTGAACTGAATTATACATTTCAAAACTGACATAATCCCTACTTTCAGTCCCGCGATATTACTGGAGCGTCCAAAAAAAAAAAAAAAGAGTAAATATAAATAAATAAATAAATAACCCTCCCAAGCAAGTATGACGTACTAGGTGACGAACAGTGCCACGTGGAAGAGGTTCAGTCGTCACTGACCCGCCCGTAACAGACACGCCCAACCAAACCCCACGGCAACAATTGGATTGGGCTTTTGCAACCTTTCACGTAAATTTCAGAGACACGGACAGGCCCTTCCTGCCCTCTTTCACGCAAAAACCCTATAAATTGAATTGCAACCGAGAAACTCTGAATGCTTCCCTCTACCTCTCTCTCTCTCTCTCTGCGTGTGTCTTTATTTCTCTGTCGCTCGATCGTCTCAAGTTTGCGTAATTATGTATAGAAGCCAAATTGACTTCGAATTTTCGTTGTGCTGTAACACTATTCTCTCTCTCTCTCTCTCTCTCTCTCTACTTTCCCAGAAATTGTCATGATTTGCCTTTTGGACGATGATCGGCGGTGCTTTCGTTTTGCTTCCCGCTGTATAATCTTTAGTTTCTCTTTTGTTTTTATTGTTATTTATTTATTATTTTGGTTTTGTCTTCGTTGTGGTTCACTTTATTTTTTTGTTCAGGATGTCGGGAGGGAGTTCATTGGTGAATGAGATTATTATTCCTCTAATTTTGGAACTCTTATAGTAGCCTTTCTGATAAGTTCTATGTTTCCGATGAAAGAGAGTCAATTAGCCGTTTATTCTTATTATGTTCTGACACTATTTATTTCTTGATTTTTAAAGTTGAAGATTTCAATTCCAAAATAAATAAATATGTGCCCAACCTTATATATATATATATCTATATATATATCCGCCTTAATTCCACATTATTAGTATGGCCGTGTATTTTTTTTCTCCTTAGAAACAAAATTGGCACCATCTTTCATTAGATAGTTTTTCTTTTTCATTTACTTCAATTTTCTGTTACATAGAATGACAGAAATTGTGCTTGACTGCCCCAAATTGGGACTCTGCTCGGAGAGTCAAGCACACAACAGATTGCCTTTTTTTTCCCCTATATTCTTGAAGGCACTGAGCCATCTATGAGTTTAGAATCACATCGTATACATGTCGAATTTTGGTGCTTTGAACTGTTCTTCTGTATTATGTTTCCGGTTGGAATTTTTTTTATTTAAAAAAATTCATTTCTTGTTGAAGGCCGGGCACTTTTGAGGGGAAGATTAAAGATACATAATGAGCACACAGACCCGCGGGTTGAGAGGGTACCGACGGAGGAAGACATTGCCAGACTTGAATGTGCCTCCAAGTGAAAGCAGGGAAGAGGATGGGAGCTCAACTCAGGCTGTGTCTCAGGCGGTGGAAGGAAGAGCACATTCTGTAACACCCACAACCATTGATGTTGAGACTTTTGATGATGATGTTATCGAATCATCTCCTAGGGCATTTGCTATGGTATGCTTTCTCTTTCCCTTTTTTCCACTTTTGGTAATCTCTTAGCTATGACCACCAGTGGTGCAATGAGAAGGTTACTTGTTTGTGATCAGAAGGTCACAAATTCAAGTCGTGAAATAACCTCTTTGCCAAGTGCAAGGGGAAGGCTATTTATAATATATGATCATTCCAGACTTTCTGGCAACTTCATGCATTGATGACAGCTCTTCTTTAGTAATCTATTTGTTGTTCATCTCAAATACTGCTTCATCAGGTTGCTGGAACTTAATTATCTATGTGTTGTTGAATTTCATTTCAGGCCAAGGACAATGCTCAAAGGGCTCGTGGAAGGAATGTTGTAGTCGACGTTGACACAGGTATTAGTATTGCAAATTTCTCTTTACCCATTGTATCTGTTGCCATCTGTCTTTCTATTTTCAGTGTCTTAGATAGCAGTTTGGTGGCTTCCTTTGCTGTTGAGCGGGGTTTCTCTGCAATGATAATGATTACCAGTTATAGCTATGCATTTCTATCTTATTTTTTGTCATCATAATCATCATTTTTGGTGTGAATAGATAATGTGCTGTGTTTTCCTCTTAAGTATCTACATTGTTAACACCCTTTTTCATTTCTCTGCACAGGACGAACAAGTAGGTTGACTTACAGCAACCATAACAAGCGCCGACGGGTCCAAGCAAATCAAACAATCATCAACTGTGATCTCTATGTCAATTTGGAAAGCAGTAGCAGCTCTATGGTAAGTTTTTCAATCCTCAGTGCATTGTGTGCCTTTTAATCTTGCCCCATGAGCTGCTGTCCTGTTCTCTAATTTTGTGGATGAAAACTTTTACATTTGCAGTTATCATTGATGATGCACACTGTACCTATCCAACAATCTAATATAAATGACCTGTGGTTCATTTGTGTTTGAAGGACTCCTTTTGTTTTTTTTATTTTAAACAAAGACCTGCTTGGACATCCCAACTCCTCTTTATGCATTTTGTGTTCATGTTTGCAAGGGCACCATACTATTTGTCCTTATTTCAGTGATCAAATTTTTAAGTTATTAAGCTCATTGTTTTATTTGACTGGCAGAGACAGAATGTACTTCCACAGAAAATACCATTACCACCATCTCCTCCAAAGGAGCCAACTTTCAATTGTTCAATTTGCATGGGTCCACTTGTCGAGGAGACATCAACAAGATGTGGACACATATTCTGTAAGACTTGCATTAAAACTGCAATAGCAGCACAGGCTAAATGTCCAACTTGTAGGAAAAGGGTCACTGTCAAAGAACTTATTAGGGTGTTTCTTCCAGCAACCAGCTGAGTGTGATGCTACTATTTATGTAACTCTTCTTATTTGCTTTAATGATTAGCAAAAGGAGAAGAAAGGAACATGTTTTCAATGAGCAATATGTAAAAGAAGCCTTGAAACAGAATGATGGAGACAGAACAATTGCTATGGCATGCTGGTCAATTCTCATTTTTCCAAGTCTAAAAATTGGACTTTTGACCTAAATGTACAGTTCTTTACTGATTATCTGATGCAATTAATGGTTTTTATCTCTGCATCAAATATTAGATTGTATGGATGATGATTAATGGGATCAGTAATCGAATTTGCTTGTGTCGGTGTCAGTGAGTTGCATCCCAAGTAGATGTCTGCAGTGCTGAAGTTTAATCGAAAGGAATTTATGGGTTTCTGTCTTGACTTCTGTAAATATCTACCATTGATGGAGGATTGGCAAGTGGCTACACCCTCTCTTCACCCTCCCTCCCCCCCTCCTCCCGGGAAAAAAAAATCTCAAGCAGTCATTCTTCAACAACTAAACAGAACCACTATTCTGCTGTTTATTCTTGCCAATAGGTACCGTACATTTGGTGTGGGAATTCCATGCAAAATCTATCACTAGCCCAATTCCGCAATTTGTTTGCCTTAGTGGTTTCTATCTTAATGTATGGCTTAAGGCTAAGGTGAGTTTTGATTTATGGTTAAGAAAATTTGAATCCCCTCGTTGGATGTTGGACAAGACAAAGGTAAAACCGGGTAGCAGAGGTCGTCTTTTTTTTTTTTTTCAATCTTTTGGAGCTGGGGCCCTTGCACACGACAACATTATTTGCCATCTTATAAGCACTGTGGCCACTTCGCCATGAGGCTGGCCGGTACAACTTACATCCAAAGAGTTTCTTACCTGCTTACTTTTGGGCTGAGAGAGAAAAAGAGAGGGAGAACGGGAGGAGGTGAAGACATCGATTGAAGCAACATGTCATTATGTTTCATTGATGGACATCATTTGGTTAAATTGTAACCAAAATACATGCCTAAAGCCTACTGTTACTAAAGGCTTTATGTTTCATCCCCTCGTTAAGGAGAAGGAGGGGGGGCGGCGCGGTGCCACTGCCAGATAATGGAGCTCCCCCAGGAACGCCCATCATTATTTTGGGCCTGATTATTCAGTCCAGGCCCTAGGATATTCCCGATTCGGCCAGCCCATCCGACAAGAAAAGGCTCAAATCAGGGCCATCCTCACCAACCTCCAGATTCTGGGCCCCCAAAACCACCAGATCCACTACCCAAACCACCCAGTCCAGGGCTCCCAGGACCACCCGGTCCAACCCCCAAGCCCATTTCCTGCAAGAAACGCTAAAATGACGACGAAACACAAAACGAGCCCTTCCCTTGTTCCTTCCCTGCATGTTAACTCGATCCTAGTCCTGTACTCTTCTTTGAGCCACTTGTTTCCAAGTCCATCTTCCCTTCATAGCGCCAAGGAAGATTTCTTGTTGGTCACTTGGTTTGGGTGTAACACGGTTAGCACCTGCATTGGGAGATTCGTTAGAAAGGAAAAACGATAATAATTGGGTTGTGTGAATGGCTATGATGCCGTTAAATTGTGCTGCATAGCCGATGGCTTTTACAGTTTGTGCTGCTTTATTAAGTTTCTTGATGGTGTTGGTCGATACGACAGCAAAAGATGGCCACTTTTTTCATATCCTGGTCATGGCCATGGCCAATGGGGAAGAGAGAAATAAACAAGGATTTTCTTGTGAGCTCAAGTATTACTGAGAAGGTGGAATGGAGGATTGCTTCGTGGCTAGTTGGGTTTAGTGGACTGGACTGCCATGGAGAATTTCTTGTGAATTTGTGCATTTTCCAACGAAGAGGACATATGCCTGCAAAACATTGATGAGCGGGTACAAAGAAAGATGTCAGTCGGATTTTCTGACTGTGGAAACCGGGAAAGAAATCTCAATATATAAAACATTCGATTGGTAAATGGAAGAAGTCGGTCCACAATTTAGCTGCATGCCTTAACGTCAGATGCATTGCATGGTCAAGAATGGCGGAGGCTCGTCCCGACGACTGTCTGAGAGAGAGAGAGAGAGAGAGAGAGAGAGAGAGAGAGAGAGAGAGAGAGAGAGGGAATTATAGAGAGGAAAGTACATTTATGGTCCACCTGGGACCAAACAAGCTCCTCAAGGCATCAACAGCCAAACATGAGCAAACAATCCTTCTCAAAACGAAAAGCGAATGACTCTTCCGAACTTGTAAATGCATCTAAACGTGTGCATAATACATATATGCTCTTCATGTTGTCTGCTTCTTTCTCCGCTCAGTTCGCCCAGGGTTTATTTCAAGCCCATCGCCAGACCATCTCAAATATATGCATGAAGTTCCCGACGGGAGGTCTCCGTTATTGGCCACACTCGCAGATCCGTTCGTTCCTTGAGGCCGATTCAGCATCTTCAATGAATTCTGTACTGGTGAGGTTATCATCTACATGGTCATGCTTTGGGCATTCCCTTCTGTATTCCAACTTGATAGTTTGCAGTTCATGAGTGTCAATTATGTCTTTGGGGCATGCTCTGCCTTAACAAGACAAAATGGAATTTGCTTCTAAGAAGCATCGCACAAGTGATGGCCACAACAAAACAAACAGAGGACCAGTCAAGAATCTCGTCAGATACCAACCTCCACGGTAGCAGATTAGCAATGGTCTCCACGGTAGCAGTCTTGTTAATCCCCACCTAGTAAGACCTCACTATAGACTTCTCCTCGTACGAAAAGCCATCCTTTGTCAATCTCCCTCCCTCCCCACCCCCAAGCGAGGGCGGTCGGCCTAGCTAGCAGCAGGAAACGAGCCGGCTGGCCTGTCCCTCTGAAACAAGAGCGAGAAAGGGAAGGGGATTTCTTGTCGAGGGTGGGGATACAGAAAACGACGGCGTATGCGCTGAAGGTGGGTTGGGCCAAGAACCTGCATCGGTCACACCATTTCCATTTGCATACGCACATCTTTACCTTACAGTACTTGCCCACGTGCACCGACTGAATTTTGCATCAATAAGAGTTGACGAAATTTTCTGGGATCCAGCTAGTAGGAGAGCAATATTATATAATAAGACCGACCCTTCATCTGGCTTGGACAGGTCTATATATCCATATGTATGTATGTACGTATGTACGTACGTACATGTCCATTCTTTGGCTATAAATGCAACTGAAATGATTAGCATATGCACATGGGGGGGGGGGGTTTTCAACCATGAGAAGGGTACGTACACAGTAAAGACGTACCCACATGCACAACCACTGAACATCTCAGATCTTCATTGTAATAATAATAATATATAAATAAATAAGAACCAAGGCATTTAATTGTTCAACGACAAAAAAAAAAAAAAAAAAAAAGGTTTGAGGTTTTTGGAACATTTTCGGGTGGCACAATTTAAGCAAGGCTTTTTGAAGGTCGCAACATACATGGTCACACGAGACGAGATCATAGGCTTATTAAAGTCAAACGATATCGAGCTCACGGGCTAGTTACAAAGATATGGTTCGTGTCATTTTGATAAAGGAATCCAAACTAAAACATTTGATTTTGTTGAAAATTATAATAGTGTAAGTGTAGGTTTGGAGAAAAAAGGAGGAGAAGGATTTAATGCATCCGCTGCAACAGCAAGAGGAGCGCCTCCTTGTGTGCATTTAATTGAAGGGCTACCATATTATTATTGCTATATACTAGGGTATATAGTCTGGCCAAGAGCTGTGGTTTGGGAGGGCTCAACACAGAGAGACAACACATAAGACAAATAGTCAGTCCTAGTTAAGGCTTATATCCAGTCAGGGCGGCATGGAAAAAATGAAGCCATTTGATGAAGAAGAGGAGTTGGAGGATCATGATGAAGCGCTTCTACGCGGATGGAGGTCCCGCCAACACGGCCACATAACCACCACCACCACAACCACCAACGCTACCCAATATTTTGATGGAAAATTCATGGATACTTCAAGTGGAGGCGCCGAGCCTTTCAACAAATATTGCATTGGGAAGCTGGAAAGTGAGATTTTTCTCGACAAGAATAATAGTGCTAACTAAAAGCATCTTTATTTATTATTATTGTTTTTTTTTTTTTTTCACTTTGCAAGCTAGGCTAACTGGAGATTGATTGAGTGTATGCATGTACAAGTTAAAAAATAAATAATCAAGCATCTCTGTTAAAGCAGAAAAACCTTGCTGCGCCCAGAGGGGTCAGATCTTTCTTCTCTCTCTAGGCCCAGGACGGACTGATTGTCCCGCAACACACAAACGCAACAAATAAACAAAAACAGAAGAAGAAGAAGAAGAAGAAGAAGGGTGCAGTCTGGTAGGGCTCAAGAGATTTTGGGAAAACCTAAGGCTATTCTCACAAATGTGGGCCGAATTTTGGGGTAGGGGAGTGGGAGGTCTGGGTGGGTCGTCCTGTGATGTGAATGATTCATGGGGCTGATGTTGTTGATACATCTAGTTGCTGTTTTTAACTTTAAACAGTGGTTGGGGGTAGGTTGTTTTAGTAAATGGGTCTAACCAGATGCAACTTGGTTGTCTCTCCACCTTTCCTGCTTGCTACTAAGATGACTCTTTCTTTCTTTCTTTCTTTCTTTTTTAATCCTTTTGTATTAATAATAAATATTAGTATTTTTGTGCGTGTGTTTAAAGTTTTTTTTTTTTCTTCTTCTTCTTTTTTCTGAGTAAAGTATAGAAGTCACCTTTTGTTATCTTTCCAAAGTTATTTGACTGACCCCTCCTCATACCGGTAATCTGGGTTGACGCTTGCAGTTTTACATAGGAATAAATTCAGATATCATGAATTGCAGCAATTTTTTTTTTTTAAGAATTATTATTATTATTTCGTAGGGATGAATTCTGTGCATCTAAATCTATATTTATAAAGATTGTGGCTGCACAGTTTAATTCTGTTTTAATAATTCTTTTTATTTATTTATTATTATTATCATTATTCTTCCCTGCCTGTTCTGTATACTCTGAAACTCGGAAAGATTACTTGCAAATAATGATAATGCAACCTTGCTTACCAGACGGAACAAATCTTCCGGTTCCGACTTCAACGGAGCCACTAGAGGAAAAGATTTCACTGGCAAATGCTGCTTCCCCCAACCTTTTTTATCTCAAGACCGCGGAAACTGGAAAAATTAGCCCCGGCAGCATTCAAGAAATTCAGGCGGACGTGACAGAAATATGCCTGGAAGAGGTACTTAAGAAGCCGGAGAATCGTCAATTCTACTGTCCTAACTGCGAGGCTTGCATCAAAAATGTCATTCTTCGCGATGCTGATGAACCAGAAATTAGTCCCGCACCCCCAACAGAGGAACTCAGATGCTCGTATTGCTTCAGCTTTCTCATTCCTGCAGGTATTGCATGTTTCCTCCACCTCCGTCCATGGCATTTTATTTTTAGGTCAATATAAATATTTGTAGTAGTGGTTTGGTTAGAAGACAGCAATTTCGAGTTAGAGTGGGGAACGTTCTTGAACCAGATTGTTTTGTCGCCATGCTTTCTCAGGCCATTGTGTTTCTAAGTTTGGTAATTAGGGAGCAGATAACATATTCTGTTATTTACCTTTTGTTGTTCTATTTAACAGGCAGTTGGCTCTTTCCCAAGTGGGTCCCAAGTGACAAAGGGGAAGAAATCATCCCCGAGCAAGGTGGTGTACTTCTCTCAATATTTTTGCTCACGTGATTATTATTGTTCTTTGTACTGATCTTTAACTGTACGTAATTTGAGTTATAGTGTTGCCTATGTGATATATCAACTCCACAGATGCTACGATGATTTTTTATTTTTATTCATAAAATTTATGTCATAATAATCAGAAGCAGTTTATGGTCCTCTGATATTGTCCTTTAACAAAATATTATATACGAAGGTTCTTAGCATAATTCTTTTGTATTAACGGGCACCACCAGCCATTTTTCTCAATCTTTTGCTCTCACACTTTATAATGATCTCAGATAAGCATTGCTGCTATGTTGTTTTTTGCACCTGCGTCTCATGTGATTTTTCCATATTGTAGCAGAAACTAATGTTAGTGATCTGCTGCATGATCCATTGGGAAACAAAGATCCATCAAGTGGAACCCTGCTTGAACAGCATTCAGCCATGCCTAGCGGGAAACTGAATGATCCTACCCCGCAGCCTGGAATGGGTAGTGTAGCTGCCCCAAAACCAGTTTCTGCCCAAATTGTGGAAGTTGTAGTTGACGGCGGAGCATCACTTGGTTCAACACAAGAGCAAGATACAGGTATGCAAAATGCATCGATGCCATGAACTAAGACATCTGTGTACAGTACCATACCATTTGAAATGGCATTTGCTTATTTTCCAAATGCACAGTTGAAACAGAAATCTCTCAGAACACACTGACTGCTCATGACCCAACTGAGACAGCAACAATCGATGGATCAAGAGAGGATAACAGAGTGGAAATCTTGAAGAGCATTGTATACGGTGGTTTAACTGAATCAATTGCAAGTTTAAGTGTTGTGACATCTGCGGCTAGTGCTGGTGCCACCACATGTAAGGCGTACAGACTAATTTAATTAGTTTTGTTTGTACACTGTTCTGTTGATTATTTAGATCAGATTAGTAATTAAATATTCTGTGATGGCAGTAAATATTGTAGCTCTGGCATTTGCAAACCTCATAGGTGGACTTTTCATGATGGGTCACAATGTGAGTCCCTTTTCCTACCTATTTGTTTTTATTCGATGCATGTTTAAGTTCAATATCTTCAATATAAGCTTGAGATGCATGGGTATAAGATGCACTTGAACTTCATGGAGGCTAAAAGATCTAGAGTCTCAAAGTTTGGCTGCAATATATTAGTTTTTCAAACGAGCCTAATGTCCTTGAATCTCGACCACATATGTGAAATTTACAGCTTTGGAATTTGAAAAGTGAACAACCTCAAAAAGCCTCCAATCAAGGGAATGAACAAGTGGATCGCTACCTAGAACTGCTAGGGCAGAAAAAGAATTTTGTAATTCACTCTGCAGTTGCCGTGTTATCATACCTCGCTTTTGGCTTGGTACCTCCTGTCGTTTATGGCTTCTCATTTAACGATAACAAGAAGGATTTCAAACTCCTGGCTGTTGCAGCATCATCTCTTACTTGCATTGCAGTGCTTGCCATTGGCAAGGCTCACATCAGGAACCCCCCACCAGAGTACTGTGGTTACTTGGTAACTGTCATGAAGTATGTTTTCGTTGGGGCCATGGCTTCAGGTATTTCATATGCGGCAGGCAACCTCATCAAGGAGGTCATTGAAAAGTTTGGTTGGCTCGAGTCTGGATTCAGAATAGTTGTTGATCCGTCTCTTTCTGATACCAGTTCGTGGAAACCCGCATGGGTATCCTACTAATGTCATGGGTACAACAGCAAGATCTGCTTCCGGTGTTGCTTTGAATCGATGGGCTGCGTGCTGCAACTAAAACTGTGTGTCAGTGATAAGCATGAACAATTGTGCGCAAAAACTCACTGTCTAATATGAACACGGATACAAATGTCCTTAAAGCAAGGAAAAAAATTGATCGTTTCCCATCATTTTGACGAGAATTAAGGAACCACTAGCCAATAGCATACTCTTTCGTATCTTTATGTACACATTAATTTAGCTACACAATTAATTCCCAGGTAAAGCAACACCTAAATCTTTGGAGAGATGCTACAGCTCCTGAATTCTTTAAATAGACATGATTTCACAAGTCAATAGTACAGGCGTGCTTTATGCTGCCGTCTGGTCAACTGAAATTGTATAGTGCTATCAAGAGCCCCTGTCATCAGTTAGGCTGCACGCAGGATTACACGTAATTAGAGGGATTAATAAAAAAAAACATAAAACAAAACCCCAGCTGGCCAGTCTAAATTGTTCAATGAAGGCTTGCGAGCATTCAAGACAGGTTAAGACGATAACCATGGCATTTGCTTGGCATTGTGAACTAGAGTATTTTTTTTTAATTTTTAGTCAAATGCCAGGCAGCGTAGACTAAGATCAAACGTAAACTACAACCTGTGTACACGATTATTTGTTAGACAAAAATAAATTGGCAGGATGTCTTATTAGCCGACAATAGACTGGTCTGCACAAGATCAGAACAAATTAGTTACAAGATATGTAATGGAATGGATAATAATCCAAGTGCATAAAAAAAAAAACGCTATATTTCTGTTGTTCCATATTTTCCAATATCAGAATAACCGAAAAATTAATCAAAACATCCATCTTGGAGAAGAGTGAATAGCACATTGTTTTGGTCTTGTTGGCTGCTCCAAGTTGTTCCGCTTCTTCATTATCGAAGACACAGTTGGGCTAAAGTAATCATTACTCCTTTGGGAAGACGCAACTTGTGAATGCATTTTCCTTCCATGGATGAAGCTCCTCTGCTGCTCTAGCATTGCCCTGCGGGCCACTGGCTTTCTTTGAACAGTTCCCCATCTATTGTAATTCATGCAACTCTGGCTCCTTCCCATTGGTTGAAACTTTCCCTCTCTAGGACTTGAATAGTTCCGGCTCTCTGCTGTTTCAGCTGAGTACATAGTCTCTTCCTCACTGCTATATTCATTATGTACCTCAGAAATCCCCATAGGACAGGAACTAGACTCTATCTCGCTATGGGAGCCATTTATGCAGCCTGTTGACGTGATCTCCGCATCTTCTTCAGGACTGTTATGCTCCCTATCCTTATTTTGATCTTCGCTCAAAGGCCTTGACATGGGGACTTCCTTGATACAATTCTCCTCAGTGTTTGGAAGAAGATGTTTGTCTGCACAGGCTTGAGCTGTAGTTTTGGTGATTTTTGGAGGGAAATTAATATCCAAAAGCTGAATCTGGGCAATCTCCTTTTCCCGAATGGGAACTGCAGTCAGCTTTGGCGATTCATATATTTCTGGAGTCGGTATTCCCTGCAGATGGGGAGTATGGAGATCGGTGGTTTGAGTTTCTTCTTTCACAGTGTTGGATGAACCAGAGCAGCCTGCTGTGGGTTGATCCACAAGTTTTGAAGCTGTATTTGAGGATGATGGGGTTCCATTCTTATCTTCTGTTGACTTAAAAACCTGTCTGAGTGTGAAGGAAGCACAAGAATGTTCACTCTTCTGGCCTGTGGAGATTAACCTAATAATTGGTAATTTTGGTTTAGTGAATTCTTCAAGGCTGCCTTCCCAATGCTGGTTTAACCAATCACAGATTATAGGCATGGGAATACCAAATTGCATGGGAGAATCCTTCTTCCATGATGTTGTGGATGACAATGAAGTTGTAGAAGATTTAGTATATGGGGATGTTGCCAGTTTCATAGGATCACAGATCATGAATGCAAGATTCCCCTGTGCATCAAATCCAGCGGATCCAGGGCTCCATATTATTTCATCAGTTGAGAGTTTTATGAGATTGTCAGTAGCTATCACCACCTTTCCTTCACCAACAGTTAGTTCTTTCTTCTCTGTGTAGCCTAAAAAGTAAACTGCACTGCCCAGATCCAGATTTGTTTTAGAACAAGTCTTCAAGTAATGGGTTTGTTGCCCTTGGGAATTTGAGTCCCCATCCGCAGCATCTAAAGCCACTATTGTAAGGTCTAAAACCGAGCTGGTGATGAAAAACCTGAAATTAGACAGTAGACAGAGCAAAATTCATCAGATTGTAGCTTGAGCACACAACTATATATAGAAGTCACCGTTTCTTTCCATTGCCACCACATAAACACTATGATGAGGGGCTATATCTATCATAATCACCCAAACTAATTATACCAAACCTAAATGAAAATGTGAAACTGCCAAATAAAAGGGTTCATGAAGCCAACAATAAAAATTTGGAAGAGAAACTGAGCAGGCAACACAAGATTTACAAAGCGGCCACAACATGGGCCAAGAAGCCCAGCTGAATTTTCGTTGCCTAAGAGTCCCTGTCATATAGTGGAAGTTCATTTCTCACATGCAAGATTCCAACTTCCAGCCAAGGAAACCAGAAGAACTCTTTTGTTTTCTTTCTTTCTTTTTTTTCTCTCACAACTGCAATGCGTGAAGCCTAATTGATCCATCATTGGCCATTGGGTATAAACTTCAGAGTTCAGAGCCAAGTATAGCTGCATGAAATGCAACATGACGCTGCACAGAAGGAAATTTTCTCATATAAAAGGAAATTCTTTGGTGATCATAAATTTGAGCAACTTGGGAACGGAAAAACCCCTGAAAGGCAAGTCTTGAAAGAAAACTAGGCTTCAGGCAATTATACAATCATACACCTCTAGGGAAAACGCGAATTATCTTATCTGAATCTCTTTGAAGATTCGACATTTAGTACATGCATAGAGCTAAAGCTCGAGAGAGAGAGAGAGAGAGAGAGAGAAGAAAAAGCGCTAGGGCAGAAGACAAATGAAAACATAATGAAATAGACACTTAAGCTCCATCAAAACAAATAGATGAATAAACAAAAGAAAATAACCCAGTAAATAGAAAAAAAGCATATGTTTCTATCAGATCCAGCAGTCACGGAACTAAGAAAGATGGAAGCATCAGTTATGTAGAAGAGAACACGGTGATCCAGCAATGAAAACAGCTACTTTCGTACGTAAGAAATAACCCACCCTGCACTCGGGTCTAAGATGTATCAATTACTAGAATGTCAAGCACTGAAATTGGGAAAGGCTCGTACCTCCTTCCCAAAACAAGCAAACCGAAAAAGATAGACCCAGCCAGAACTAACAAATCGTAAAGAAACTACAAACCGCAACATAGCATAAGTGAGACAAAGAGGCAAATAATTAACACCTGTGAGGCACTAGAGTGGCAGGGACACAGCTTTGGAGCCGGATCTCGGAGCTCTCGGCGGCAACGACGGAGGGAACGTTAACGTGAGCGGTGAGGAGGAGATTACGGTGGATCAGGAATCCAGTGCCAGAGATTCCGTTTCCGGATATTCTGGCAATAGCAGGAGTCTTTCCGGAGAAAATGGCGGCCTTTATTCTCTCGGACTTGCCCACTCCTTTGCAGAAGCACCATGACTCCCCAAGAACACCCATTTCAGGAAACACCAAACCCAAATAAACAAAATAAAAAAAAAAAAAAAAGAGGGCGTTTTGGGATGGCTGAGAAAATGAGTATTCGATGCCAAAATGTCTTTGGCTGGCTATGAATTATGATACTTTGGAAGTTGGATCTAGAGGAAGCAGGGAGAGACACAGGCGGTTAGCCATTTTAGCTTCTTCTTTTTTTTTCTCCTCCTTCTGGTGTCTGTGCGCTTCTAAAAATACCCCCCCCCCAATAATTATACTAATATACTAATTAATGTGTTTCATTTCACTTGACAATGTTAATGTAGTAGTAAGAGTAGTTAGTTCCTGTGTTTGTGTGTACTCTGAGGGTCCGCAAAGAAAGTGTAATATATAATAATAAAAAAACTGAGTATAGACGGAGAGAGACGAGATGGCCGTCAAATAAGTAAAGTGTGTCTCTTGTCTGTGTTCGCCCGTTTTGGAGCTGAAAGAGAGAGAGAGAGAGAATGGAGGATTTGCGCAGGAGACTGTGAGGGACGACAATGTTTTGGCATTTGGGAAAGCCCAAATCTAATTAATGGCTGATTGAGCACGCTTTGATCATTTGATGTGAGATGGAATTTCCGTGGGACCCACCGCATCCCCGCATAATTGCAAAACACAAAAGTGAAATGGATGCATGACTATTACCACCTTGATTGATTGATTGATTGATTTATTTATTTATTAGCGAAGTTTGCTAACTGTGGTTCATAATAATTGTGACCTTAATGAATCACCTGGCTGCCTAATTCATCTCCTCACGGAAAATACCAGTCGTTTTGATGTAGTTTTTATTGGCTGTTACGAGTGTGTGTAAGGTTTGTCAGCGTGGATAGCATTGCTGTAATTTATGCTAATGGTTCGTTATCACTAATGTCTGAAAATCTTTGGTAGTTGATTATTTTCGACTTTGGGTGGGGACTGGGCAACAAGTCCACACATACCACGGACATGGAGTAGGGAGACCTAAAAATAAAAAGGAGGAGGTAAAAAAAAAAAAAAAGAGGCAATCATATTCATTCATAAATGGCATAACCAAATATTGAGGTAAAATGCGTATGAAATAGGCTCTTCTCTTCTCTTCTCAAGCTCTCAATTGTGATGGAATCCTTTATCGTGCAAATAATTGTAAAAGGAAGATGCTTGCTTCCATTGCTTTCCCCGTGCAATAATAATAAATCAATAGATGGAAATGTGGAAAGCAGGTGAAGCATTAATGGCAATTGGCAAGGGGAAATGGCATGAGTGTAACACTAAAATCAAATGTCCTATTTTATATTCGCGGAACATTAATTGAGCTTATTTGCCAGATAATGGACTGCCTGCATATATATCGGTGATCAATTCCCGCATACTGGTTAAAAGCGCTTTTATGGACGGTCACGAGTACTGGTTTTCTATATATTTCCATCAAGAATGGATGCCCTGTGTTGCCTTTATGATTGCCAGACATTTCACATGCGCCAAGGGGCCATAACAACCCTGTCAATTCATTTGAAAGCAAAGGGACGTCCACTTCCGCCTTTGCCAGACGGGGGGGGGGGGGGGGGGGGGGGGGGGGGGGGGATGGCCATGGGGCTCAAGAAGTTGTTTTGACTTTGATGGGAGCTCTACCCCGACGAAATTCGAGTTTAGGACCCATGTCCAAGCTGCCAAGTCAATCGCTTGAAGGTTTTATTGTGCATGGTAGAAAGTCAGAAGGATCCGGTGGAAGGCCAGTCTGCAATTCAACTATATTCTCGTGGACTAGGTTTGGGTTTGGGCCCGTATTTACTTGCCAGCATTTCCAGGGTAACTGTGTCGGTGTAGATATATATATATATATATATATATATATATTATTTTATTTTTATTTTTCTTTGAAATGAATAAAAATTATGCTAAACACTATAAAGTGGACCGACCCACTACAATGAACCTCGAGAGAGTAAAATTTTGCCTAAATTATCCAACAAAGGTCATCGGCTTCCTATCAACCTTATAAAATTATAAATACATTTAATTATATTAAATATTTTCGTATAAATTCCAACTTATAATATTGTAATATGAATGAAACTTTTTTAATCGTTAAAGCATAACGATGAATATTAATAATAGAGGGAGATTTCTCCGTCATCTTATTGTGGGAGAGAATCAATAACATTAGGAGATAGGAAGTAACCGAGTGAAGGCAAGAGAACAGGCCTCACGTCTCTTGACCAAAAACTTACTATCATTAGCTGCAAATTTCAGTACCTATGCAGGAGACGGCAGTGTTCCCGTCCTAAGTCCTGTCCCCAAGTAAATGCTAATGAACTACAAAGGATACACCCGCAACATCATCAGTAGTTTTTATTTGCAGTAATACAATTAGAGAATTCGAAACTGCCTTTTGAAATGTCGGGGGAATTATACTATAGTTATCAAACATAAGAACACACACAATATATATATATATATATATATATATATATATATATATATATAGATGGTCGTGTTTGATTGCCTTAGTTAGTGAATGTTTTCATAATTGTATTTTGTTCTTTGCCCATCCAAATTTTTTGTTGTTTTCAATTGTCTTTTTTTTATTTATTATTAAAAGAGTTATTGGTTTGAAGCAAAAGGCAGCAGTAGTGCTTTTTGAGCACTAACGTAGATTGAAGCAACTGTTTCATTGGCTAGTAGTGCCACTTTAGCGCCTGACCCAGAGAGGAGGGAATTTACAAGCAAAAAGGCACTAGCAGTACTTGGTTAGTAATGCTTTTTTCACAAATGTTTTCAATCCGAAATGCAAAAGCAGTGATTCACAGATCTGGCTGATTCAATTCAAAAAAAAAAAAAAAACAACTATACATTTCATTGGCTACTAGTAGTCGAATGGGGTCATAATCATTTCATTGGCTACTTAGTTGTGGGTTACAATCAACTTAATATGCTTTTAAGTGGTTTTGGGAGTTGCCTAGAGGAAGAAGAGAGGTTGGATTTATTAAGTATCAGGGACTATCTCGAGTTGAATGGGGTGAGAACAGAGCATGTTGTTACGGGCTGATTCAAGTATGCTGCCAGCCCGCTTGTTGCATGCTAGCCCAATGCTAGCCCAATTGGTGCCCCAACCCAAGGTAAGGAGAATTCTAGAAAAATACTTAGGTGTCCCTCTCTAGAATGCTTCATTGTAAATATCTAGATATTATCCTTAGAATTCTTTAGAATAAATGATTGTAGCCACACATTGAGGAGGGGAAGCAATTATAAATACCCTCATTCCTCCCATTTGTAAACACACCTCTACACCTCTCAATAGCAAAACTCTCTACATTGTTATACTTGTGCCTACCATCCTTCTCTCTATCTCAAAGCCTCTCACTTTCTCTCTCTCTTGAGTTGGTTATAACTCTCTTCAAGACTTACTTAGCATCTTCTCTCGCAAGATTGTCTAAGTGTCGCGCGGATTAGCACGTCTAAAGCACGTCCAAAGCCTAACTCCGTGACAAGTGGTATCAGAGTAAGGTAATCCTAGTCCCTACTTTGTTCATCTTTGAGTTGTGAGTATGGCAGGTGAGGAAGGAGTTGTTGCTGTGGAACAACAGTTTGAGGAACAAGTTCGTGGGCGAGAGGAACAACGTGTCCCAGCCAAACGCAGCAAATCCAAAGTTCCAGCAAAGGAAACGATGGAGACTCGTGTTGTTGGCTTGGAGAGGAGTATCACAAACGTGAGCTCCGCTGTAGGTGATCTTAGTGATCAAGTTGATAACTTGATTCATGAGAACGTTGAGATTACACGGGCTGTCAGGTCTATAATTGAAGATCTTTGTCGCACCTTCGAGGATCGGATATGCTCTATCAATGAAGAGCTGTCCAACCTACGCAAGTTCATGGAAGGAGAGATCCATGACCTTCGTAGGGAGATGGAGTCACGTCACCGAAGTAGCACACACTCGAGTGGTACGACTGTCGTCACCACCAGTGCCCCTGTTGTCCATGGTTTAAAGGTCCCCAAGCCGGCCATGTACAATGGAACCCGCAACGCCACGATGGTGGAAAACTTTCTCGTCGGTCTCGAACAATGCTTTGAGGCCATGGGGGTTGTCGACGACCTTGCAAAGGTATGCAACGCCCCAATCTTCTTGAGAGATACTGCCCAACTATGGTGGAGAAGGAAGCATTCCGAACGTGAGAAAGGCTTATGCATTCTCAACACCTGGGAGTAATTCAAGGCTGAATTGCGCAAACACTTCGTGCCTCACAATGCGGACAGTGAAGCTAGAGGGAAGTTACGTTGCTTAAGCCAAACAGGTAGTATTTCCGATTACATCAAGGAATTTACTACTGTCATGCTTGAAATTGATATGTCCGATAGGGAGCTTCTCTTCCACTTCAAGGATGGCTTGAAGGATTGGGCAAGAGTAGAGCTGGACAGACGTGATGTGCAGACTTTAGATGCTGCCATTGCTGCTGCCGAAATGCTCATTGACTACTTCTGTCGAAGAACAAAAAGCCGAATTCCAACAAAAGTGGGGAGAGAAGAATGGGCAAAAACAAGATGCAAGCCGCAAAGAGAGTGGAAACAAAAAATTTCTCAAGTGGCAATCCCAAGTACGGACAAAATCTTCGGGCAAACGTAACATAGGTAATCCCCAAAACCCTGTTTCATTTGTGATGGACCTCACTGGGTGAAGGATTGCCCAACCGTAGGGCAATGAATGCAATGATGGCAGAACTCAACAAGGAGAAATCCAAGGAAAAGTCCCAACCCGACATAGGAGCCATCCAACAATTGGGAAATCTGTCCAAGCTTTTCTCTCCAACAGCCCCTAAGGAGAAGAGACTGTTGTACGCAGATATGACCATTGAAGGCAAAACTGCATGTGCGATGCTGGACACGGGAGCAACGCACAACTTCATGGATGTCCAAGAGGCCAAACGGCTACGCTCAAACTCACAAAGGGGAATGACACCATCAAAGCTGTCAATTCGGAGGCAAAACCTGTCCAAGGTGTGGCGCAAGGAGTAGCTGTCCAAATTGGAGATTGGACGGGTAAGTTAGACTTTACTGTCGTTCCTATGGATGATTTTAAAGTCGTGCTAGGTCTTGCATTCTTCTGCAAAGCTTTAGCTTTTCCTATTCCTGCCTCGAGTTCTCTTGTGATCCTGGATACGTGCAAGATCCGAGTGATCCCTTTGAAGAGCATGGAGAAATCAAAACCATCAATGATTTCTGCCTTGCAATTCAAGCGGGGTTTCAAGTCTGGTGATGGCTATGTTGCTACCATAAAGGAACTGAGAGAGGGGGAAGACGTAGCAGCACCTACCCCTGCCTTGCCACCCTCCATTCAAGGTGTCCTTGCCAAGTTCAAGGACGTGATGTCTCCCGAATTACCAAAGAAGCTGCCTCCAAGAAGAAATGTGGATCACCACATTAAGTTGGAAGTTGGTGCTAAACCTCCTGCCATAGCCCCTTATCGCATGGCACCCCCGAAGCTTGCGGAATTGAGGAAGCAGCTCCAAGATTTGATAGAATCGGGCTTCATTCGTCCATCGAAAGCCCGTTTCGGTGCTCCAGTCCTCTTTCACAAGAAGAAGGATGGTTCGCTACGGAGGTGCAGTGACTATCGAGCCTTAAATAAGGTACCTATCAAGAACAAATATCTGATACCCTTGATAGCTGACCTTTGTGCCCAATTAGAAAAGGCGAGGTAGTTCACCAAACTAGACTTGTGATCGGGCTACTACCAAGTCCGTATTGCTCAAGGTGATGAACCGAAGACCACTTGTGTGACGCGCTACGGAGCTTTCGAATTTCTAGTCATGCCCTTCGGTCTCACCACTGCACCTGCTACCTTTTGCACCCTCATGAATAAGGTACTGCATCCCTTCCAGATGTGTATAAGAGACAGGGTTAGTTGGGAACGAGAGGACCGGCTTTGGCAGTTTGCGGACTTCATCCACCGCTACAAGGATGAAAGCGTGATGAGGACGTCGCGAAAACAAGTGGGGGAGGGTGTCACGGGCTGATTTAAGTATGCTGCCA